>JADRCC010571512.1:0-35224 GCA_019843855.1 Hylomyscus alleni
TGACTCCTCCCAAATTGTTTATGTTGTGCAAATGTCACTACTACCTAGAGATCCCAACCTTGCTTTTCTATAAATACTGAATCTCAAAAAGTAAAGTTTGAAGCCTTGATTGAGACGCAACTTGGCTTCGTGTTCTTTTGTTCTCGAACTCTATATTTCAGGTTTTCTCTCCTTTCGGCCGAGAGAGCACCAGGTTCGTGAAACTGCAGGACAGTTTCACAATACTAGATAATATAATTGAAATGTGTGGAGAATAGGGCTGAAATGGTCTTGCAATAAAAAGAAAAGCATGTAGTAGTTTGAGGTGAGGCAATAAATATTAATTACTTGGCTATTTTGTGGTGCCTACTCTACTATGTGCTTCTATACCTAAGGAACGTGTTGTGTATCTTAAATATATACCTCACTTGTCCATAATTATACTTCACTAAAGGTAGAGGGGGAATGTAATGTAGATAAGATATAGATACAATGTAGATAAGAAGAACAAGTCAGGCAGAAATGCCAGACAGATCTCATGGTGCCTTCACCAGGAGGCACAACTATCTGAATAGAAAGACCATCTGGGTAAGTAGAAGAAGATGAAGTTGCTGTATTGGAAAGGCTAAGTGAAAAACATTAAGCTGTATTCTCCAGAAAGCAAGAGTCTATAGGAGGTACTCAAGGGTGTGGCACCTTGTGCAAAAGAGGAACTTGAAAATAAGGCCAGCAGCAGATAAGCTGCTAGCCAAGAAATATGCTAGTGCAGAGATTTTATCTGTTTTACCTATCATTGACTCTGAAGGACTTAGACAGTGCTTGGTATGAGTTCAAAGTCAACTCAGTGCAATGACTAATGAAAGGATAAACAAAAGAGGTGCTGGCAAAAGTTCATCTAAAAAATTACTGTGATAAGCACTATGCTGCAAGCTGAAACAAGAGTGGAAAATGAATGGCTTTGTGCAAGGTGAAGACTACACAGGAGAAATTGGTGTGCTGTATAAGAACACATCCAGGCACAGCAAGAATGTGAATAGGGTGAGTTGAGCACTTCAGTAATAAAGATCCAAAGAGAAACTGTTTAGGGGTAAGTAGGGAAGAATTTGGGTTGTTCATATTCATGCATACACACATACATGCATACATTTATCCATGTATACATACATACATACGTACATACATACATGCATACATTCAACTGATAGCACTGCAAGCAAAAGGAAAACCTAAAGGAACGTACAGCAGGAAAGCTCTTTGTAGATCCAGAAGCATCAGAAAGGAGGTGGAGCTAGGTGCCAAGAGTAGAGGAGAGCAAAGGGATTCAAGGGTATCTCTTGGGTTCTGAGCATTAGGCAGCAGGAATGTGGCCTACAAGGGTACAGACAATAGAGTGGAAGGTACTTTTCCACTAGGTGAGCCACGATATGGAAAGAACATTTTAGTGTAAATACAGCCTCTGCAGATGTAATCAAGTTAAGATGAGATTGCACTGTATGAGGACAGCTTCCACATCCAACAGGTGCTATCCTTATCCGAGACAGAAGGGGAGGCACAGCAATCAGAAGGCCGCCTGCAGACAGAGGGAGAGCCTGGTATTTGGTAGCCACATTCAAGAAACACCAAAATGAAAAGGATTCTTAGAATTTCCTAAAACTGAGATCTTTCTCATACCTCAGTTTTAAACTTCTGACCTTCAGAATTGTGAAAAAATACACATTTGTTGTTTTAACTCACCAAATTCACAATACTTTAAGATAGCTCCAGGAAACTAATTCTTTCAGTAGTACTTTAATGTCACCTACAGTGTCTGTTATTGAGTGGAATCTAACTTCTTTTCTATTTTCTTATTCTTATCCGTATTAGTTAGCCTTTCAACTGCTCTGACAAAATGCCTGACAGAGTAATGTGCAGGAGGAATTATTTCAGCTCACAGATTCAGGGGATGCAATCCAGTGGGCCAAGTAGGATATGGCAGAAAGGACAGTGTCAGTGCTCACCTGTTTCTCTTCTTTTTCTTCCTTTATTCATTCCATCTAGGCCCTCAGTCCATGGATGTTGGCATTTGTCACCAAGGTAATAACAATACTAGTCTCCCAAATCAGTTAGCACTTTCTGGAAATGCCCTTGCAGACACTCCAGCGTTGTGCCTCTCCAGTCTCCTAGGTAGTTCCAAGTCCTGTCAAATAGACAAACTAACCCACACTTGCTAGATTTGTTGGAATTTACTAAAAGATATGTCAATATCACATGAAAGGAACTGTTTTCTGCTCACTTTTCCTTCAACTGTTGGCCATTTTCCCGAGGAACTGAGTAAACTCTGCAATCATGTGTTTCGTTTAAGTCAGGGCCAGAAATGGCAGGCTTCATTCTATAACTAGGAATACTTGGGGCCTCAGCACATTGCCTTGTAGTCATGCTCTTCACTCATGGACTTGATAACTCATGGCTAGCTCAGAAGTTATAATCTACTTCATAAACCTTGTAACCATCTAGTGGCTTACAGTTGAGCAGGGCTCTCCCGAAAGGTGGGGGCAAAAGAAACATGGACCCGAGACAAGGTTCTGATCAGGGCTCAAAGTTTAATATTCAGCACAGCGTATATAAAGGGAAAAAACCACAAAACCCATCACCAGAACAGTAATGCAGGGTAGCAACAGCATAGCAGCCAATCTGGTAAGTTTTCATTTCTTGCCAGCTCATTATTTTTTAGTACATCTGCAGCCAAGGCAGGTGTCTGTGTTCAGGCTAATAAAGCCTATCGTTCAAGGTCTGTTTAGCCTGCCTATCATGGCAAATATTCAAGGTCTGCTTAGCAAAGGTCTCTTCAGCTTGCCCAGTGCATGGTTAAGGTCTGCTTGGCCTATACAGGCTGGGGCGGTTACAGACCTACTGTTGACTCAGCAGACAGCTCACTGACTAACATCACTAGTGATGATATGGGGGGGGGGGGGCTTTAGGGGGTGAACGTTCACTGAATCAGATACTATGAGAGCTGGAAAGGACCATGGGGGGAAAGGACCATGGGGATCACTCAGTTCTGCACCCTCATCTCACAGATGTAGGAACTGAGATCAAGGAAAATAAATGGATGTGACCAATTTGCACAGCTGCTACTGAATTGCTGAGCCTGAGACCTAGGTTTCTGGATTTTCACTTAGTATTTTGTTGTTTGTCTTCTTCAAAAGGATATCAGAAGTCATGTATTGGGACATTCTCAACTAGATCTAAGTCTTAATCAAGGAAGTCCCCAGAAATGGGGTCTTCTCAAGTCCTCCTTCCTCATCTCTTGCCATTCTAGACTATTCTTTACATCATTTCTCTAGAGCTTCATTCTACCTTCTTCCCATAACTGCCCATGCTGCCGTTATGTACGGTCATGCCTGGCACTTACTTTCCATGCATCTCTTCCAGTGCTCAGGCTAAAAAGGCTCACAAACATAATTTTGGTTTAAATTTGCTGCAACTTGTATAAGCAACTAAGCAATTCACTTTAAGTCATGGCACATCACTCTTTATTTACTAAAAATAGGGGTAAAAAAGTCAAGAAACGTCTAGGGATGCTTCTATACTTAACATTCTATATCTTCAGAAGATTTTGAGCTTCCCCAGGAGGACAACTCTCAACTGAAAACAATTTAGCTCCCCAGGGTATATTTAACAACATCAGTTTGTCACAACCTGAGAAAGCAGGTGCTATTCCAATATAGTTGGTAGAGGCAAGAAATTACGTTAAACAGTCTGTATCACACAAGACAACTTCTCACAAAGGAATTTTCCACTTTAAATATCAATACTGCCAAGCTGAACAAACTTTGCCTTAGTCTCTAGCCCAGTATTATAGGAACGTAGAAGACAATTAATAAGCACGTTCATCTTTCAAGGAGAATTATTTTCAAAGAAGGGTCACTGTTGAACATAAACTGCCATGGGAAAAAAGAAACAGAGTTCAGGAAAGCCATGCTAAGTCAAAGAAGAGAATCTCCCTCATTTAGTTTCTTCTTTATCAAAAGCAAATCGTTTGGGATATGATCAAAGTCCAGTGTATACATGCATGGAAATGTCATAGGGAAACCAACCAATTTGAACAATTAATATATAATTATAGGAAGAATATGACTTGTTTGAGGGGAGAAAAGAGTAGAGAATAAAGCACCAGAAAAATGAGACAGAGACTAAGCTAGAATGCTGAAAAATGAGGCAGAGACTAAGCTAGAATGCTGAAAAATGAGACAGAGACTAAGCTAGAATGCTGAAAAATGAGGCAGGAAGACTTGAGAAGGGGACATATATGACCTGCCTGATTAGTCAGAAAGGATGGGACAGAGTGTAGGAAGGAAAAAAGTATGGGATGGGGGAGGATTAAAACAGAAACTATTTGTTTGGGGGGGGTGTTGATATAAAGAGCTAATCTTTCAGGCATCTCCAGGGTAACTGCCAGAGAATATTGGAACACCTGAGGGAAGGTTCCGGGAAGAGAATGCATGTTGTCAGGAAGTCTTGCATGCCTGATGCAGGAGGCTCTTATTCACACCTTCCCTTGAAGAAAGGTCTGGGGTGAATGTGCCTTTCATTGACAGATACAGAAAGAAACTGGCTCCATGGTCTCTAGCAAAAGGAAAACATCATGGGCATTCTTCCACTCCCTCCTCAGAGCCCTTTGGAGTTGGATCTGATGCATGGCTAAATACTATTCGGTGGCCTTTGCCTTGGTTATGTTGCCCAAACTCTTTCTCACCATAACTGTCTGTCTAGGTAGAATGCAACATGCAATTCACTTTTCCTTTGCCCCAACTTATCTCCTATCATTTAATAAATGTAATAATATCCCAGAACAAAGAATATAGAAAGTTCCTCAGAAGGTTGGGGCCAATGTAGCAGCCACAACCTAAAGCTTTTTGAGGTGGCCATCTTGTCCTCAACATCTCTGAACACTTGGCAGAAGATTCTATGACTAGCTTGCTGGTTATCAGAGGTATTGAGCAAGGTTTCTGTTTGGATTTCTTTCCGGGAACAGATGTTTATGTTGAACATTGAAATTCACAAGAATATTTCAGTTCCTTGTAAACTCTTCTAATCACAATTACTTCAAGTGAGGTATTACTTGTGGCTCCTTGCTGAGGAAAAGTTCTCCTAGGGGGACTTCCAAGAGTTCCTTTCAAGAGATCTTGGAGTGTACAGTCACATGCAGTGCATGGTAAAGCAGGCGGAAATAGGCATATGAGAATACTCAAGAAACAGTTATTTATGATTTAGATTCCTCTCTGTTGTATGAAATTATGAGTGAATTCCTCTTGGAATGTTTTCATGTTTTCTAGTAATAGAAATATCAAAAAAATAGATTGAAGGACACTTCTGTCTTTTTAAACATTGATGTGACGGTTTAGAGGTAGGGAACAATATTCTGAGGGAGGTCCACACAGAAAATTAATTCGATAATAAGTATATTTTCTGCTGCTGTCTTATGTAGCAGATGAATGCATAGCTTCCCTTGATAAGTGATTTGGAAAGGACGCCAAAAGAAGTTAGAATATGGTTGCTGCTTTCCTGGACCCATGACTACTTCTGTTGGTGTGGCAGTTTGTTTTGGCGCCCACGCTTCAAGGTTATGCATTTCCTCCAGCTGTATATCTTATATCAGACAGCAGTATGTAGAGAAATCATTGTAAGAAGCCTGAGCTCCCAGTGCAAGTCCCATGGAGAGCGGTCGATGTATGACTGTGCTCAACTCTTTCACCTTTCTCCTTTATGATTGCTTCAAAATGCAAGAGAGGTATTTCATCTTTTGCTTTCATAGGTCTTTTATGCCCACTCGTCTGGCTCCAGCTGAGGCTCAGTTTACAAGAAACTACCAGTAAGGTTCAGAGTGGGAAAAGATGAGTAAACTCTTACTCTCCAGGTGGGGTTTGTAGAGAAAAAAAAAGGGAGATCCCCTTTCACCTTATGAGACTGCATAATTTAGCAAGGTCCTATTTAACTATTCTAGTTCCAAGAGGGAAAGATGTGGTTTAGCCTGTCTGCCTTCTTTTCTCACTAAGAAACAGGGTTTGTCCATAAGTTGATTTTCAACATCTCACTGTAATTAATTCTCTTCTTTCCCCAAATGCAAAGTATGTGAGCTCCTGGAATAATTTGAAACAGCATGCAGTAGGAAGAATTTTAAACCTCCACCCATGTACATGCCCTGAATAACAGTATGCATGAGTATGAATGTAATCAATTCCACTCCTGTGACTAGGTTCTATTATATGACATAGCTGACTTTGAAAAGGGAAGATATCTAATGGCCTGACAGAAGGCCTTCAGAATCAGTTCTCTGTAGCTGGTGAAGTCTTAGTCAAAAATGTTGATTTGTAGCTGTTTTATAGATTCAATGTACATCAATAATCATCAAGAAATATATCTCTTTGTGATATGCTTGGCTCTCAGCAATCAGTTGAGAATTTTTCAAGGCCAAAGCTTGAAAGAATTTTGATTTTGAATTAACTTTCAAATATATAATCTTTTTGGTTCTGGAGAAACAATGCTGATAGATTCATGAGCTAGTTGCCCTTGGGGACCATATAGATGGATGCGTGGTTCTGAGATTAATGTGAAGAAAGCGAGAGCAGCACACACAGTGAGTGCTGCAAACTTTCTGCTATCAATTATAATCTGCTAGGATTGTAGCTCTGTTTTCAAAGTAACCCAAGCATTTATAATTTCAAGTAAAATTGTCAGAATTATAAACATATGTAGCCAGCAGGGGCTACATGAACTGGGTTCCTGAAAGGAAAGTTGGGGTTTTAATGGGGGGATGGCAAGAGAAGAATGAGACCAAGACAAAATTTCTGATCAAGGCCCAATGTTTACTTAGGAGTCTGAGTATATAAAGGGAGGGGGCCATTCCCCTGGATGCCAGGATCTTCTGCCTCATCAGCATCTTGTTGCTTGTCAGGAACTTGGCAGGCAGACAGGCTCAGCAGCTCAGCAGGGGTAGCTCCTTGTAGGAAGGTGCAGATGTAGCAGAACAATAGACTTCACGTAGGTCAGAAGGCTCCACCCTAGGTGGGCTAGCCTGCTGTGGCAGAGCAAGGTCTGAATCAGCCTGCTCCAGGCTTGGGGAAAGGCACAAATTCTCCCTTTTTATTTATTAAAAATTAGCTGGACTGGGGTATAAGATATACTTATGCTCCGTAGTCCTGTCTGGGAATTATGGTGGATGGTGGCCCTGTCTGTCTTAGGACTGGATCTTTAATGGTCTCTCTCTTACCTGTCTTGGAAGTCATGTGCAGCTTGTTTGTGTTTATTTGCACAAACGTGGCCTTTTAGTGTTTATTATAAATAAACACTGACTCTTGGCACATGTCTTAGGTCGATGATAGCCATAGGTCCAATGGCCCATCTTTGGCTGCAAACCTTCATAGCACACCTTTTTCCCAATACAGACCAAAGCCACAATATGCATTTAATGCTTTTCTTCATCACGATGAATTACTGCCACATCTGAGCTTTTCTGAATTCAAGCCTGCATGTTGGTAACTGACCTGCTTGAAATATCAAAATCAAAAGGTTAAAAGCAGCCAGGTGATGGTGGTGCACGCCTGTAGTTCTTTTTTTTTTTTCCTGTTTTTTTTCGAGACAGGGTTTCTCTGTATAGCCTTGGCTGTCCTGGAACTCACTCTTGTAGACCAGGCTGGCCTCGAACTCAGAGATCCACCTGTCTCTGCCTCCCAAGTGCTGGGATTAAAGGCATGCACCACCACTGCCTGGCACACCTGTAGTTCTTTAAGGGATTTTTGTGTTTCCTCTTGAAGGGCTTCTAGATGTTTACCTGTGTTCTCCTGTATTTCTTTGAGGGTGCTATTTATGTCTTCCTTAAGGTCCTGTATTATCACCATGAGAAGTGATTTTAGATCTGAATCTTGCTTTTCCAGTGTAATGGTGTGTCCAGGACTTGCTATGGTGGGGGAATTGGGTTCTGATGATGCCAAGTGACCTTGGTTTGTGTTGTTTATTTTCTTACACTTGTCCTCCTGACATCTGGTTATCTCTAGTGCTCCCTGCCCTTGCTAAATCTGACTGGAGCCTGTTCTTCCTGTGATCCTGGTTGTGTCAGAATTCTTCAGAGTCAAGCTTTCTCTGTGATCCTGTGATTCTGGGATCCTGTGACCCTGGGCTTGTTAGAGCATGTGGGAGTGGAGCTTCCTCTGTGTGTTGTGGGACTGGCTGCGGAGCTTGCACCCAATGTCTGCTCAGGACACCAGCCCAGACAGACTGGAAGGAACGTGAGTCACTGGACTGGCAGAGTTCCTGTGTGCCTGGTCCTGCTGGTCCCTC
Organism: Hylomyscus alleni; assembly: GCA_019843855.1. NCBI lineage: Eukaryota > Metazoa > Chordata > Mammalia > Rodentia > Muridae > Hylomyscus > Hylomyscus alleni. Next base: position 8,296 of record JADRCC010571512.1, read on the forward strand.
AACTTTCCAAGTTCTGCATAATGAGTTACATCCATTTGCCAAATATGATTTGGTATAAATCCTAGTGGATTAACCCCTAAATGAGGAACTGGAGATAATGTAAGGCAGTTAGGGCATTGTTTCACAATCATTCTTGCCTGTTCCTTAGTGATCTTATGTTGGAGCCTTAAGGTATGGCTAGAAAGATGAAATTTATCATGATCACATCTAGCCAATACAACAGGATCTGAAACTAAGGCCTCTCCTATTAGAGCTCTGTCAATGCAATCATTGCCTGCAGCTAAAGGTCCAGGAAGACCAGAATGACCAGAATATAAAACAGATTTTTTTTTGAGTAAGAATGATATTTTGCAATTGCAAAAACAGAGATCCTGCTGCCATATTAAAATTAAATGTACCACAAGTTTCTAATAAAGGAACACACTTTGGTATATATAAACTATCAGTAAAAAGACTAAAAGTATCATTCATGGACTGAAAAACATTTAGTACCGCAGTCAGTTCTGCTAACTGAGCTGAGAGGCCAGGAGTCTCTATGACTACCTGTTGATAATTCATAAGATACCTAGCTGGTCCTTTAGAGGAGCCATCAGTAAAAATCAAAAGAGCATGACACAGGCTATAAAGATGTCTTATTAGGAAATATCGCCGGGTGGTGGTGGCACATGCCTTTAATCCCAGCACTTGGGAGGCAGAGGCAGGTCGATTTCTGAGTTCTAGGCCAGCCTGGTCTACAGAGTGAGTTCCAGGACAGCCAGGGCTATACAGAGAAACTCTGTCTCAAAAAAAAAAAAAAAAAAAAGGGAAATATCACCTTATGTACATTTAAAAATTTTATCAACCTATCTTGAGGATAATGATTGTCTATAGTTTCTTTAAATCCTATCTGAGCAAGCAACCAATCTGTACTATGCTGCTTCAGTCAAGTATCTTGATCTACATTAAAAGGCTGAATGAATAATGATGTCTGGCTCTTTGCCCAAATAAGTCAGTGCCTGCTTCCTTCCAAGTATAATCATATGGCTACTGCCTCATAATATGGTAGGATATTACATCTAGGAGATATCTTTGAATGTATCCACATAAGAGGAGCCTTTTGCCACAACAATGTTGTAGGCGTATGAATCTTATTAAAAATCAACAGATGTAAAGGCAAAGAATAATCTATATAAGTAACAAATTGTTTTTCAATAGCTCTTTCTACTTGCTGTAAGGCCAACAATCCTTCTGAAGTTAAAGATCTAGGGGAGGTAGGATAAGGACTCCCTTTAAGAATATCAAATAAAGGTTTTAATTCCCCTGTAGTAAGCTTTAAATAGGGGCAAAGCCAATTGATATCACCTAACAATTTTTGAAAATCATTTAAGGTTTTTAAACTGTCTCTGCGAATAACTGTCTTCAAGGGGGAAAACAACTTGATCTGTAATTCTAAAGCCCAAATAATTATAAGGATCCTGAGTTTGTACCTTTTCTGGAGCTATTTGCAGTCCTTTATCAGCTAAGGCCTGTTGTAAATCTCTATAGCACAAAAGCAAGTCCTGAGGATCTATTCCTGCTAATAAGACAACATCTGTGTAATGGACGATGTATATCATTGGCCATTGCTGTCTCACAGGCTCAATGGCTTGTGCCACAAACTTTTGACATAAAGTTGGACTATTAGCCATGCCCTGAGAGATAACTGTCCATTGATATCTTTTCATATCTGTTCCTTAAATTAATAGAAGGAACACTGAAAGCAAATCTCTCACAATCCTCAGGGTACAAAGAAATAGTAAAGAAACAATCTTTCAAATCTATCACTATTTTATAATATCCTTAGGAATAAATAGCTACTGGAGAAGTAAGCCCAGGTTGTAAAGCTCCCATAGATACCATGGTTTCATTAATCTTTCTTAAATCTTGCAACAACTCCATTTACCAGACTTTTTCTTGATAAAAAATACTGGAGTATTCCAACAAGAATAAGATTCTCTTAGATGCCCTGTCTCTAATTGCTCCAACACTAGCAGAGAAGTGGCTTCTACCTTTTCTTTAGACAAAGGCCACCAATCAACCCACACTGGAATATTATTAAGCCATTGAATTTTATCAGCATGGGATGCAGGCACAATAGTGGCCATTATGAAAAATACCCCAATCCTCTAGTGTTAGAGTGAGGCTTAGGACTTTCAAATGTCTTAATGCCTTGTCCTTCCTTTTCTAGTCCCTGACCAGGCAAAAATCCTTGTCCTAGCATTTGCTTAGTCACTGCCTCACTAGGATTACACATTATAAGACGCATCTGTGACAAGAGATCTCTTCCCCAGAGGGTAATAGGCAAATTTGACATAACATAAGGCTGAATTTGTCCTGTATTTCCCTCCTCATCGCTCCATGTTAGAAGTTTAGAGCTTTATTTTGGGTTATTGGCATAACCAATCCCTTGGAAGTGAGTAAGCATATCAGACAAAGGCCACGTTGAATGCCAATCTTGTCCTCTAATAATTGTTACATCAGCTCCAGTATCTATTAATCCTTCAAAGTTTTTTTCCTTCAATTATTAATTTAAGGTTAGGTCTCTTACTAGTAATAGATTGAACCTAGTATACATCAAAGGAACCAAAGCCACTCTGTCCTCTCTCACTCTTAACAAATCTGGAAGGTAGCAGATGCAAGGGAACTAAGATAAGTTGAGCAATTCTTTTGTTAGCAGGTACAGTTATAATACCATGAAGGGAAGCAGCCATGATTTTAATTTCTCCGTCATAGTCATTATCTATAACACCTGGATAAATCTGCAGTCCCTTTACAATAGAACTGCTTTGTCCTCGAAGAAATCCCCAAGTTCCTACAGGTAAAGGTCCAAAAACTCCTGTAGGCAGAGTTTGAACTCCCATTTCTGGGGTTAATACCATGTGGGTGATGGAACAGAGGTCTAATCCTGCACTTCCTGGGGTTGCCCTGATAAGTTCAAAAATGAATTTCCTTAGCTAGGCAGCAGTTTCATAGCCCCATAAGATGCTTGCTGTTGGCATCTTGGGGCCTGAGGCTGGTCCCTCAGCTTGTTTCCTGACATGGGTGGCCCTGAATACCTGTCTTATAAGATCCTGATAATCGGAGCAATTCTCTGGTTAGCAGGTACAGTTATAATACCATGAGGGGAAGCAGCCATGATTTTAATTTCTTATATAGCCCAGTGGTTACCCTTCCTGCATTGAGGACAAACTCCTGAGGCATAGCCTGATTGACCACTTGCAGCGCTTCTACTCCTGGGACAATCATCTTTAAAATGACCCAAACTTCCACATTTAAAACATACTTTATTCCCTCACTTCTGTGCAAGCAATGCACAGAGGTTCCTTGTAAAGCAGCAGCCATTGCCAAGCCCTAATTATATGAAGTCCCAATCTCTGCACAAAGACAAATATATCTAGCTAAGTCTGTCTGCCCTTTGTACGGCTGAATAGTGGTGTGACATGCTGTGTTAGCATTCTCGTAAGCCAATTGTGTAAAAAAAGAATTTCCTGCTTGAGAATCTCCAGGAATTCTACTAGCTTCCTTCAGTAGCCTATCCACAAAGTCCTGGAAAAGTTCATGAGGGGCCTGTCTGATGCTGGCTAAATTTCCACTGAGATTCCCTTTAATCGGTAACTGATTCTAAGTGCAGCAGGCCACCATTGCAACCTGAGCACACTCTCCAGCAGGAAACCCAATCTGATTAGCATTGCCTTCACACTGACCTTCTTCTAAAAGCATGTCAGTATCTCAATCTGGGTTCCCTGTACCTGCATTCAGTGTGGCAGTTCTCTTACTGGCTTCAAGCCATTCAGAATTCCTACTGGTAAAGTAGCCTCACATAGAGTCTTCCAATCTTGGGGGGTTAAATTTGACTCCATCACAGTATCCCATAGAGCTTATATAAAAGGAGCTGTAGGGCCATACTGTGCCACAGCTGTTTTTAACTCTTTTATCACCTTGAACTCCAAAGGCTGATATTGTCTGACTCTATTGTTCTGCTGATCAATTACCTCAACAATAGGGAAAGGTAGCATGTCAGATGTATCCTACCCTTTCCCATGAGCCTAACTCATAGCTCTTTCTACTGGTGATTGATAAATCTCAGAGTAGCTGCTCTTTCCCGTATTTGACACCGTTTTTAGCTCCTGTAGCGCATTAGTCAATTTCTGCAACTTAATTTCAAACTCTAAATTACTTAGTTGCATGTATATCTGGGTAGCAACTCCTGTAGTAGAGGCTATAGGTGAAGCAGAAGGTGGGCCAGGAGACTAACCCCATCATGATATTTGGCAGCTCCTTTTTCTGAATGAGCTTCCTTGTCTAAAGTTAGCTCATCATTAAAATCTCTATACCTTTCTAATTTAGGGTTGTGAGGGCCCTTTTCTGAGGAAGCCCTCTCTGGCAGGCATTCTTCCTGAAATTCTTCAAGCTCTCCCTGGGCACTATCTGGCCTGTGAGCTCTCTTCATCAATAGCATCTTTTATGAGTGCCCAGAGGCAGAGGGTGAAATCATCTGCCTGAGTGTTTCTTAGAGCTTCTCCAATTTTCTCCCCAGTTCTCTTATCTAAGCCTCTTTCTTCTTGAAACCATGGGCAGCAAGAATCTATCTGATCTGAAAGATCTTCTAACAATTGTTCTTCAAATCCTACTCCTCTCCCCTGAAGCAGTTCTTGAAGGCTGCAGACAAATGCCTGTCTAGAAGTTTCCAATCCTATTTTCCATGTCAACCCCTAAGCGAGATCAGCGCCAGGTCAACACTGTCCCAACTTAGCCTGTATCCTTTCACACCTACACCCACACTTTCAAAAGATGAAATTTAAGGCCAGTGCTACCATCTTCTTCCATTTTCTGTAGATCTCCACCAAGACAGCTACCCTCAGTCAGTCTTTCCATGTTCAGGTCCCACATTCTTGGTTTCACCTGTAGCTGACAGCAGCTACATGAACTGGGTTCCTGAGAAGAAAGCTGGAGTTTTAATGGGGGTATGGCAAGAGAAGATTGAGATCAAGACAAAATTTCTGATCAAGGCTCAATGCTTACTTAGGAGTCTGAGTATATAAAGGGAGGGGACTCATCCCCCTCGATGCCAGGATCTTGCCACCTCATCAGCATTTTGTTGCTCATGCTCGTGACAGGACAATAGACTTCACCTAGGTCAGAAGGCTCCATCCTAGGTGGGCTAGCCAGCTGTGGCAGAGCAAGGTCTGAATCAGCCTACTCTAGGCTGGGGGAAGAGCACAAACATAGGTTACTAGTTCAATAATGTTTCAAGGACAAAACCAAATATGTACAGAACATGGGCCATTTTATGAGAGAATACTAGCTTCATCTCCTCCAAACTCAGTCCCTCAGTAACTGCAACCTCTCTTCTCTCTCTGCCCCTACTCCAACAACTCAAGCATATCTTCTCCAACCTTCCTCCCCACTCATTCCATTGCCCCAGCCCCCAACTCCAGTAGGCATTCCCTGGAAACTCTCTGATCAAGCCCTTGTCAGAGAAACAAGTAGGTTAGAAAAGCAGGTAGGTGAGCTTCAGATACTTACTCTCCCTGTTTCCTCCAATTCCAAACCTCCAGTCTCATGTCCCAGCTCTGTAACAGACCCACCTGCTATGGCCTCTGCTCACTCTCTGTCCCCCATTCCCAGGGCACTAACAGTGAAACATCCTTCCCCCCCCCATGGACTTCCTCATTCTCCCTTCTAGCCCACCTTCACTCCTAAGTATCAACTCCCTATCACTAGAAACACATTGTACCAGGATATCCCAGTGGCCACACCTAGAAGGATCCCAAAAGTATGTCCTAATAGGCAATATACAACCAATACACTCCTCTAAGAACCAGAGAGGGAAACAGAAACCAAGGAGTAAAGCATCTGAACAACAAAGAGAAGACTAGATATCAGTAAGTAGGATTACAGTCATCCCAAACCCAGGTGCCTAGATGCCAGTGTAAAAACACAACCAACAGAAGCCATAAAAACGTTCCCACTACAGCCCAGCAATCCTACTACAGCAGGCTTTGAGAAATGCTACAGCCCAGCAATCCTACTACAGCAGGCTTTGAGAAATGTACAGCCCAGCAATCCTACTACAGCAGGCTTTGAGAAATGCAGCATAGCTGATGCACCACAAGACAAGAATCTTAAAATAGCTGTATAAACACAATAGAGATTCGAGAGAAGAAATTAATAAGTCCATTAAAGAAATCTACAATACAGAACAGTAGAAGGAAAGGAATAAAATAATCTAAAACCTGAAAGTGAAAATAGAATCAATAAAGAAAACCCAGACTGAGGGAAATCTGGAGAGGAAAAATTGAGAAACTCAAACAGGCATCTTGGAAGTAAGCCTCACCAACAGAATACAAAAGATGGAAGAGAGAATCTTGGGTGTTGAAAACAAGATAGAAGAATGAATACCTCAGTCAAAGAATTGTTAAAATAAAAAATAACATAAAAACATTCAGGAAATCTGGAACACTATGAAAAGACCAAATCTAAGAATCATAAGAATAAAGGAAAGAGAAGAAACCCAGGTTAAAGGCACAGAAGATATTTTCAACAAAATCATAAAAGAAAATTTCTGAAAGAAGTACCTGTCAAAATATAAGAAGCATATAGAACTCCAAGAAGACTAGACCAGAAAAGAAAGTCCCTTTGACATATAGTAATGTATAGTATTTACATTACAAATATTAAAAGCTGCAAAGGAGAAAAGCCAAGTAATATATGAATAAAAACCTATTAAAATAACATTTAACTTCTCATTGGAGACTCTAAAAGCCAGAAGGGCCTGGACAGATGTTCTACAAACTCTAATAGATACTACCCCAGGCTATTATACTCAGCCAAACTTTCAGTCACAATAAATGGAGAAAGACATGCCATAATAAAACCAAATTTATGCAGTATCTATAAATTCAGGCCTAAAGAAAGCACTAAAGGAAAACTTCAACCTGAAGAGGTTAACCACATCCAAGAAAACACAAGGAATAAATAATCCCAGGTCATCAGCTCAAAAAGTGGGGACACACCACAAGAATACAATAACAGGATCAACAAACATTGCTCTTTGATATCTCTTGACTTCTATTGTCTCAATTTCCCAATAAAAATCCAGACTAGCAGAATTTATTTGAAAACAGGATCCATCCTTCTGCTGCATCCAAGAATCATACCTTACCATCAAAAATGTTAAGGGTAAAAGGATGGAAAAAGATAGACTAAGAAAATGGACCTAGGAAAGTAAGCCTGTGTAGCCATTTTAATATTTGACAAAACAGATTTCAAACCAAATTAACTAAAAGAAATAGAGAAAGACATTTCATACTCAACAACATTATATAAACATTATATGTGTGTGTGTAATATACATCATACATATATACATATATATGTGTGTATATATTATATATAATATCTCTATATTATATATATGCTGTTTTTATGCTCCCTTACTCTCCTAAAAGGTGGCCATCTCTTCTTTAGTGGGACATATTTCCATATAAACCAGTCAGCAAAAATATGTACTAGGCCAACCCCCATTAATGTGACCATTGGCAGCCACATTGACTAGAAAGTCACCCCAGTCTGTGTCCAACCTCCCTTTTTCTTTCTGGTCACTGTTATCCATTGTCCATTGCCACAGACAGCCTCAACTGCTTAAATGAGAAATGTCTCCTGACCATCTGCTGGATAGAGTATTCAACAATGTCCATCCTGATGAGGGAGCCAGCCACCATTTGGATGCCTATGGTAAATACCACTCACTTTCATGCCGTCACTCTGATGGCCCAGACAACTCCTACACTGGCAAAAGAAGGATTTTGATATTATAGTTGCCATCACTGCAAGCATTGCTGGGGTGACAACAGCTGCTATTGCCCTGACCCAGAAGCCACTATGGCAGAGACTCTCAATGCTGTAGTCTCTAAGTCAGCTGAGAAAATATAGGCACAGGAGGTACTAAATCAAAATCTTTATCAAGTCATCCACATTTTACAACAACAGATTGACTTACAAGCAAAATAGTTGGCCCTCATTATAGACATGTCACTATTGGCATGTGACCCCAGGTTTCCTACCACTGAGACCCGACAACAGTTAGCTCAATATCTTGAAGGTACCTGGTCAGAGCTGTTAAGGGAGAACATAGCCACCCTCAGTGCAGCTAAGATACCTGTGCTCTTCCTATGCACCAGCTTCTTGGGGAAAATGTAGGACAATATTAAGAGGCCGTTTGACTCCTCATGGATAGCCACTTATGCTATGATGAGAGGAATTGTCATACTAAAAATTATTTTGTTTAAGTGTCTCACACAGCGTATCTTCAGGCAGCAAGCCATAAAGAAGGTGACCCTCGGGCAGTGCTGGTGCACGCCTTTAATCCCAGCACTTGGAGGCAGAGGTAGGTGGATTTCTGAGTTCGAGGCCAGCCTGGTCTACAGAGTGAGTTCCAGGACAGCCAGGGCTACACAGAGAAGAACCGAGAAAACAAAACAAAACAAAACAAAAAGATAAGAAGGTGACCCTCCGGGTGCTGATGGATCTTGAAAATCATGATTGCCCCCCCAAGGAAGTGATCAAAGTCTACATGGCAGAAATCCATCAGACCACTATGTAGGCTGTTCCTTATATCTCCCTTGTGTGGCATGCCTCCAGAGTTATGTTATTGACAGGTAAGACCTGGAAGGACAATCTAAGACAGGCACAGTCCAGTATGCTGGGAATCCTCTGAAGTGGGATCAACAATGTGGAGGCAATGGCACCCTGGCTCCCACTAGGCCATCAAAATCTAAAAACAAAAGGGTGGAAATGTAGGAGGAACAGCAGTGGCCACCTCTACATAAATGCTGGGGGGGGGGGGGTGCAGCTGAAAAGGCATTTCCTGCAGGTGGACCTAATTGAATATTGCCTGAGAAACCAAGGATTATTGAAGCAGACAATTCCAGCCAATCAGGAACTGCTGTTTAGAATAGAGGCTTTCTTGGAACCAATGAGGTGCAGGTGGAGGGTATTAAAAGAACTTGCAGCAGTTCAGACGAGCTTTTCTCACCTGCTCCCAGAGTCTGTGCTTTGATTCTGTGCCACCTCTCCTCCAACCCCCAAGAGCAGGTAGGGTCAGTCAGCATATAACCACTAAGAAGGCATTGCAATTCAACAGCAATGCATCAAATACAACAGCAACAAAGTTCATAAAAGAAATATACTACAGCTTAAATCATAGATCGACCTTCATACCCTGAAGACTGCACTTCTCCACCTTTAACAATAGACAGGTCATCCAGACAAAAATTAAACAGGGAAATGCTGGAGTTAACTGATATAATAAACCAAATGGAACTAACATATATTTATAGAACATCTGACCCAAACACAAAAGAATATACTGTCTTCTAAGCAGCTCATTGAACTTTCTCCAAAATTGACCACATACTTAGATACAAGCAAATCCCAACAGATTCAAGAAAATTAAAATAACATGTTGCATCCTATATGACCCACATAGATCAAAGCTGAATATCAACAACAACAGAAACAACAGAAAGCTTATAAGTCATGGAAACTAAACAATTCACTACTGAATGAACAATGGGTTCATTCAAGAAAAAAATTAAAACTTTCTAGAGTTAAATGAAAATGAAATGTAACATATTCAAACTTATGGAACATGATGAAGGCAGGTCTAAGAGGCAAGCTCATAGCACTAAGTGACTAGATAAAGAAATTAGAGCAATCTCATACTGTAATTTAAAAGCATACCCAAAAGATGTAGAACAAAAAGAAGAAATCTCATGCAAAAGGAGTAGACAGCAAGAAGTAATCAAACTCAGAGCTGAAACTAATAAAATAGAAAAAAAAGATACAAAGTATTAATAAAACAAAGAGTTCTTTGAGAAAATTCAGGAAGACTGACAAACTCTTAGCCAAATTAACTAAAAGGTATAGAGATACTATCCAAATTAACAAAATTAGAGATGACAGAGAGATATAACAACAGACATTAAGGAAATCCAGAGAAGCCTAAGAACATATATTTTTAAACCAAATTGGAAAAAACTAAAAGAAATGGATAATTTTCTTAATATTTACATTTATCAAAGTTAAATCTAGCAATTAAACAGATTTATAACTCCTAGTGAAATGGAAGCAGTAATTAAAAGTCTCTCATCTAAAAAAGCCATGGCCAGATGGTTTTAGTACAGAATTCTACCAGACTTTCAAATAAGAGTTAATGCCAATACACCTCAAATTATTCCACAAAATATAAGCAGAAGAAATATTGCCCAACTCATTTTATGAAGCCACAGTTTTCCTGATACCTAAACCACAGAAAGACCCAACAAAGAAAGAAAATTACAGACCAATGTCCCTTATCAACATAAATGCAAAAAACAACAACAACAACAAATTCAAGAACAAATCAGAAAGATCATCCATCCACCATGATCAAGTAGGCTTCATCCCAGAGATGCAGAAATGGTTCAACATAAGTAAATTGAAAAATGTAATCTACCATATAAACAGACTGAAAGACAAAATTGACATGATCATTTCATTAGACATAGAAAAGGGTTTGACAAAATCCAACACTCCTTCATGATAAAACAAAGTCCAGATGGGATTAGGGATACAAAGGACATACTTCAACATAATAAAGGCAGTTAACAGCAAGCCCATGGCCAGCATCAACTTAAAAGGAGATAAATTTCATTAAAATCAGCAAAAGGTTGTCCACTCTTCATACCTATTCAATATAGTACTTGAAGTCTTAGCTAGAGCAATAAAACAACTGAATATCAAGAAGATACAAATTGGAAAAGAAATCAATCTTTATTTCCAGATGAAGTGATAGTAAATATAATTGACCCTAAAAATTCCACTGGGAACTCCTTCAGCTGGTAAATACCTTCAGCAAAATGTCTGGATACAAGATTAACTAAAAACAAAAACAAAACAACAACAAAACATCCAACAACTCAGCCCTCCTATAGATTGAGAAAGGAATCAGGAAAACAACATCTTTCTCAATAACAAAAAAGAATATAAAATATTTAGTGGTAATAACTCTAACCAAGCAAGTGAAATATTGGGCCTTATTCAGCCAGACACTGAGGCCTAGTGAGGAAGCCTGAGCCTTTGCTCGAGTTTAGAGACCTGTCTTGCTTACTTCCATACTGAAGTGACTCAGCACTACCTGCCTTTGCCTAGCTACCATAGCTGATGTAGAATAACTTTATTGGCCCTGTCAGTCACCCCATACCCTCCGTCACCTTTCCCCACTCTCTATGTCTTCTCACCTCACCAAAAATTCCCACCTCCTTCCTCAATCCTATATAAACAAAAAGACTGATATAATAAAACAAGTTCCTGCTTTGACAAGACAGACTCCCCGCCCGGTTGCTCACCGCGAGCACCGTTCTACTCAACCCCAGAGAGACTCATTGGGACTGGGTTCTCTCTTCTTGCCTGGACCTGCTGGCAGAGAGCCAACAGTGAATAATAAGACTTGTATCATAAAAACTTTAAGACACCGAAAGAATTGTAGAAACTATCAGACAATGGAAAGCTCTCCCATGCTCATGAATCATTAGAATTAATATAATAAAAATGGCCATTCTACCAAAAGTAATCTATAGATTTAATACAGTCCTCGTCAAATTTCAACACAAATCTTCACAGATATTGAAAGATAATTTTTAGTTTCATATGGATACACACATACACCATAAAAAAAAAAAAACAGGAAGGCTAAAACCAATCCTGAGCAATCAAAGAATTGTTGCAGGTATCAGCATGCCAACCTCTATGTACTATAAGGCTGTAGTAATTTTAAAAATAGCTTAATAGTGGCATAAAAACAGACAAGTTGATGAATGGTATTGAATTCATGACCCAGACACAATTCCATATACTTATGAACATCTTTTTTTTTTTTTAATAAAGAAACCAGAAACACACACTGGGGAAAAAAAAAGAGAGCTTATTCAACCAATGGTGCTGCTCAAATTGGATGTCTGCACGTAAAAGAGTCCAAATAGATCCGTATTATCATCCTGCACAGAACTCAACTCCAAAGAAACCAAAGACCTCAACATAACATCAGGTACACTGAACCTGATAGAAAAAAAGAAGTAGAGGTATCCTTTTTTTTTAGAGGTAAGAAAAAAATCTTTCATTTATTTTTTTTTATTTTTCTTTTTAATGAACAAACAAAAACAACAAGAACAAACCCCTGTTGCCTCCCCCCTCCTCATGCCTGCCACCCCACTCTCTCCCACTTATCAGCCCTGTCATTCCCCTACACTGAGGCACAGAACCTTCACAGGGCCAAGGGCCTCTCCTCCCATTGATGACCGACTTTGCAATCCTCTACTATACACATGCTACTAGAACAATCAGTCCCACCATGTGTACTCCTTGGTTGGTGGTTGAATCTCTGGGAGCTCTGAGGGCATTGGTCAGTCCATATTGTTGTTTGTCCCAAGAGGCTACAAACCCTTCAGCTCCATAGGTTCTTTCTCTAACTCCTTCATTGGGGACCCTATACTCAGTTCAATGGATGGCTGTGAGCCTCTACTTCTGTATTAGTCAGGTACTGTCAGAGCCTGTGAGAGGTATCCTTTAACTCATTGGCACAGGAAAAGACTTCCTGTGCAGAACACTGTTAGCACTGGCACTAAGATCAAAATAATTACTAAATGGGACCTCATGAAACTGAGGAACTTCTGAATGGCAAATGACACTGTCATTTGAACAGAGTAGCAGCCTACAAAATGGGAAAAAAATTCTTAGCAATTTATACATGCAATAAAGGACTACCTCAAAAAACACTGGATATTAAGAAAGCAAATAACCCAATTAAAAATGGGGTACAGATCTAAACAGAGAGTTCTCAAAAGACAAAACTCAAATGACTGAGAACCACTTAAAGAAACTTCAATATCTTTAGTCATTAGGGAAATGTAAATCAAAACTACTTTGAGATTTCATCATAAGCCAGTTAGAATGGCCAAGATCAATAGAACTAATGACAGCCTGTGCTAGTGAGGATGTGAAGTCAAGATCACACTGGTGGGAATGGAAACTCATATAGCCATTATGGAAATCAGTGTGGTGATTCCTCAGGAAGATAGAAATCAATCTACTTCAAAATCCAGCTGTACCACTCTTGGATATACCCAAAGAATGCTTTATCTTACTACAAAGCCATATGCTCAACCATGCTCATTACCACTCTATTTATAATATCCAGAAACTAGGAACAATCTAGATATCTATCAAAAGGTAAGTAGATTAAAAAATATGATTCATACACAATGAAAGGTTACTCAGACATTTAAAAAATGAAATCATTAAGCCAGGAGGTGGTGGTGCACATCTTTAATCCCAGCACTCAGGAAGCAGAGGCAGGAAGATCTATGAGTTTGAGGCTAGCCTGATCTACAAGGTGAGTTACAGTATACCCTGTCTCAAAAAAAACCAAAAAACAAAAAAGGAAAAAAGAAAAAGAAAGAAAAGAAGTAATAAAATTCACAGGTAAATAGATTGAATTTTAAAAAAATCATCTTGAATGAGATAACTCAGACCAAGAAAGACAAATATGATATTGTGTCTTCTTATATGTATATGTTAGTCATTGATATGCAAGCTACAATTCAGAAAACTACAGAGGTTAGACATAGTGTAAGGGACTAGATAGGAGAGGCAGATCTCCCTAGGAAAGGGAAATAGAATAATTATGGCTGAACAAGGCTGGTGGAGACTGGAAAGGGAGGATCAGATGGGGAGGGAAGAGAAGGTCAAGAGAGAGATAGCTAAAATTAAGGACCATTTGCAGGTTCATATGGAAACCTAATACAATAGAAACTTCTTAAATTATACACATATATGAATGTTATCTAAATGAAATCACCAAATAATAGGGGAGATAGCACCCCAACTGCACATTTCTCATAAGCAAACACGGTTTTAGTACTGGTCATAAGTAATGTCTAATCAAGTTGTTAGCCAAGAGTCCTATGGGAACCAAACAACCAAGCTGTTGCAAAGGCAACAAACTGACAGTGAGGCCCTATTGCTAAAATAACACCTAAATAATCTCACTGAACATAGAGAAGTCAAGCTGCTACCTACCTAGAACCTTCCCCTTACTGGCTCATGCTTTTGGTACTGGAAGATACTCGCACACTACAAAAGGAAGAACATAACACCAAATCAGCAACAAACCCTTCAAGCTATAATGTTGTCCTTTCTGGGTGATATGGTGACACAGAGCTTGTGGGAGTAGCTAGCCAATATCTGATTTGATATAAGGCCCACTCCACTACATGGAACTAATACCAATGCTGCTTGGGTAATGGAGAACATGAGATTAGATAGTTCAGGGACCTAGGGGGAAACCAAATACTATCGTTCATCAAAGAGAGCATAGCAATAAAATGGCTTTTAATGGCATCCTGCTATACACATGGATCAACGCCTTTCTTGGCCATCATCAGAGAACCTTCCTCCTACAGCAGATAGGAACAAATACAGAGACAAAAACAAATACAAATACAGCGAGAAAAGTATGCAGATATTGAGAGACCGTGGAACGTTCAGCCCTAAACAGGATGTCTCCTGAAGCCCTATTGCCTTAGGGCTCAGTGGGCCCTGAAGTAGAGGAGGCACTCCAAGAGCCAGAGGCAATGGAGGACACCAAGGAATCAAAACCTAAAAACAGCAGGAGCAGTGTGCATGTGACCTCACAGAGTCTGAAGCATCCTGCACAGGGTCTACAGGGCCTGCACAGATGGGGCCCTACAGCTGAAAGGACAAACGGACACATGCTCCATCCTATCTTCAATTGATAGCCACTTACAAATGAAAATTAACTTTTCTCCAAGGGAGTCTCACTGGGGAAACTACTCTTAAGGGCAAGCTGAAAGTCCAGCAGTAGAGGAATAACAGACATGAACTCAGAGGCATCTTTGGAGTTTTCTCATCTCACAATTTCATGTCAGGGCCTTTCATCATTTTTTATTCAGGTTTTTTTCTTTGCCCTACAGGTTTTGTGAATATAATATGACTTCCAGTTTTGTGTTTTTATGGGGATTCCTGCATATGTGAGCGAGTGAGTCTCTGTGTCTCTGTCTGATTCTCGTGCCTTTTCCTGGGCTCTTTCCTTCTGTTGGTTTGGTTTATCCTGCTCCAATTTGTTTGCTTTTGCTTTATCTTATTATGTTTTATTTTATTGTATTTTTAGCCCTTAGAAGCCTGTTTGTTTTCTAATAAAAGACAGAATGGGGATGAATCTGGATGGGTGGAGACATGGAGAGAAACTGGGAAGAATAAAACATATTGTATGAGACAAAATTTATTTTCAGTGATGATGATGATGATGATGATGATGATGATGATGATGATGATAACAACAACAATAATAATAATAATAATAAAGACAAGGGCCAAGGAGACTTAACCAAGTGTGTTATGGAAGCCATACACAAAATAGACATTTTGGAAACTGTGGTAGAAATTTGCATATGAACTCAGTATTGGAAGGTTGGGCGAGTTTATCAGATATGAAAATGGTGCATATCAGATCTGATATGCTTCATCAGATATGATAATGGTGTTGTAACTAGATAAGGCAAGTTTGTGTACAGTTCAGAACCATATGTGTAAATGCATAGGAACGGTGTGTAATATCTATAATTAAAGTTCTCTCACTCTTCAAACACACACAGAAGGACATAGCCATCAATCATATCTGGATTCTAGGCATATACTAATTATACTGTAGATTTCTTTTAGATTTTTTTGAGTTTCTTATAGATTTTTTTATGTTTGAAATATCTTATGAATGATTCTTTAGTCTCTGAAGACAATAGATCATATGTAATATGCCAGTGGGTTCCAGTTTTAACTGTTAAAAGGTTCTACTACATTTTTCATGGCCAACAGGGGAATTTCAGAAAGAGCCCATCCAGAATAAAACAGACTGTGGGACAGTAGATGGGGCTGAGGGGCAAGCAGCCTGTGTGGATTCTACTCAGGGAAGAAACAGGTCAAGTTCTGGCTATCTAGAGGCTAGGATAACTTCAGTAATGAAAAAGTTGAATGCAGGGGCAGAAGCAAGAGAGATTAAGTGCTCCTGATTCCATGGGGATATGGGCAATTTGACCCAGAAACAGGATGGGATGGTGGATCTATCCATCTCCTTACCCAGCTGCAGCCAATCCATTCTTCCCTGGAGGTCTGAACTTCCTGTGTTCTCCAGGTGGTTGTATTGGCACTCAATGAATGCTAAATGCCTTCCAGGAACAACTGCATTATTTCCAGGCTCTTACTAGTGAGTACAGGCCCCCCCCCAAAAAAAAAAAATGGGTATAATAGTGCTTGTCTTTCCTGGAAAAAAAAAACATCCCCAAGCACAAGTTTCTAAAAACATCTATCGGTATGTGGAGAAAGTCTATATTTTTTCTGCTCACTAACTAGAGAGGCAAAGACAATGCTAAGTAAGTTCGAGATTAGGTTTTCCACTAATTCACCTTGAAACAATCATTTCGGAGGCAATAGCAATCCACAGTGGATCAGCCCTTCACCTCTCTGGTCTTTTCCACTATAGATGTGTCCTGAGGTGCAGTCCGTTTTCCATCTCCTTTTTATCTGCATTTACTGCAGGCACCGATCCAGTGCATGCACCTATATTGTTTGTTCCATGTCACAAACTTCCCCATAGGGAGAGATGGGAGACCTGTGAAAGATCTCCTGCAATTGAGAGTAGTGATAAGTCCCTCACAGCTGGTTTGAACTAATAATTAGTCCCCTGGTGTGCTTTAAGGAATGACCACATACAGGGTGACTTATGCCAATACCACATCATCATCTTGCACCTCTCAAGATCAGAAATAGAATCAGTTTCTCTGGGCTAAAATTAAAGTGCTGGGTTAGGACTTCATTCCCTCTGAAGCCCAGGATAAGAATCCACTTCCTGGCCTTTTTTTTTTCTTCTGGAGGCAAAAGGCCTCAGTTAGAGACAACCTGCCTTTCTTGGCTCACAGTCCTTTCCTGAATTTTCTTTTTTTTTTTTTTAGACTTATTTTTTTATTTTATATATCTGAGTACACACTGTAGCTGTACGGATAGTTGTGAACCTTCATCTGGTTGTTGGGAACTGACTTTTAGGACCTCTGCTCGGTCCAGTCAACCCCGCTCGCTCTGGTCAGCCCCACTTGCCCAAAGATTTATTTATTATTATAAATAAGTATACTATAGCTGTCTTCAGACATGCCAGAAGATGGTGTCAGGTCTCATTATGGGTGGTTGTGAGCCACCATGTGGCTGCTGGGATTTGAACTCAGGACCTTCAGAAGAGCAGTCAATGCTCTTACCCACTGAGCCATTTCACCAGCCAGCCCCACCTCCACCCCTTTCCTGCATTTTCATAGCCTGTAAAAGAACATCTTCAGATCCCTTCCTGACTTTCTGGTGTGCTTGTTACACGTCTTTTCCCTTGGAACCACCTGCCTCCCTCTTCCAGGCATTCTTGTAATTACAATGGCTCTGCTCAAATAATGTAGACAATAGTTTTAGGTTTTGTTTTTTTGGTTTTTGGTTTTTTTTGTTTGTTTTTGTTTTTTTTTATCGAGACAGGGTTTCTCTGTGTAGCTCTGACTGTCCTGGAACTCACTCTGTAGACCAGGCTGGCCTCGAACTCAGAAATCCACCTGCCTCTGCCTGCCAAGTACTGGGATTAAAGGCGTGTGCCACCACCGCCTGGGTTTTTTTATTTTGTTTTGTTTTGTTTTCGGATGTAGACAATAGTTAAGAATATAATCAGCCTGAGATTCTCAGCTCAACCACATCTGCAAAGTCCCTTTTGCCATATAAAACAATCTGTTCGTAAGTTCCAGCAAATGGGACCCATGCCAAGGTGAATGTTGATACTAAATAAGGGTTCTAGAGTGCAAGCTTTGCTCTTTCACCTGGAATCTAGTTTTAGATTGTAACAAATCTGACTGACTTTTAGTCACCACCTAGACAGCTCCATTCCTTCAGAAGGCAACCGCGAAGTCTCAGTGGCCTGTGACTTCAGACATGGCTTCCTGCTTCTTTTGCTTATTTGAGTATAGCTACTCTTGGCAGTTTTACTCTTCAGCCCCTTCTCCCTGCCACCGTAATAAGCTGAATCATCTTCTTGGAGTTTTCTTCTTTTTTCTTTTCTGTTAAGAATTTAAATATTTAGCTTTAGGAGTACAGTTGTTTAACTGCTCTGTGAAAATACAAGTGTAACTATGCCCAACTAAGAGTGAAATTGTGTTTGTGTGCATGTGTTTGTGTAAACATACACAAAATTGTTGCTAAAAGATGAGTTCGCATAATCTGTCAAATTATACATATTCACTAATTTTTTTTGAGGGTTGCTACTTTCCTCCATGAACAAAATTACATGAGCTCCAATTTTTCACATAATGAGTACAGTAATATCTTCTCAAAGATAAAAATCTAAGTTGATACATAGACAATGTCCCAATGATTAGATTATGGGAATTTTCACTCTAATCCAAAACTCCACGTCAATTACAGCAAAGTTGTTTCAACTATGTAAATGATTAAAGTTGCTATCATCACACTAAAGATGTCAATATTGTCTTCTTAAGTAGAAGGACTAATTAATGTGAGACCTGTTTCTTTTTGTAGAACTAGAACTGAAATGCAAGATCTGCTGACCATTCCTAGGGGGCAGAGAAGGGAAATACCCATAGAGCTGGTTTTCCCCCAGATGGGTACTAACATACAATTATCTTCATCGTATAAATTATTATCAACTATATTTTTACTCCAAATATCTTTTTCCTTATCAAAACATTTTTTCCAGCATTTGAATATATCCAATGTGTTATCATTACAATTAAGATGAGCCGGAGCGTTTTGGTGCATGCTTTGAAGCAGGTGGACAGGATAAACTTTCGACTTTCCAACTCTCTTAAGAAGTTCCTAGAATCATTGCAGGGATTCCATCTTTGCCAGTTTTTAAACATAATACTATTACATTGTTTATCTTTCTTTCTTTCTTTTTTTTACTACTCCCTCTGAGGAAATAGGCCCACACTCCAACCCTCAAACCAAACAGAGCAAGTGAACCAGGGAGCACTCCTTTGTCTCCTCCAGAGGAGATTTGGCAAAAAGATTCTCTCTGCTCTAGAATTTAAGCCTGGAAGAGAGCTGCTCCTTAAAGAAACTGTAGGGGCTTGTGGGCTAGCTCAGCTGACAAAGGTGCTTGTGATTATGCCACCAGGAGTGATAACCCAAGTTCAATCTCTGGAACCCAGATGGTGGAGGGGAAAACCAATTTCTGCAAGTTGACCTAACCCTCACTGTACACACACACACACACACACACACACACACATCGAGAGAGAGAGAGAGAGAGAGAGAGAGAGAGAGAGAGAGAGAGAGAGAGAGAGAGAAATTATAAGGCCTATGTATGTAATTGAGAAAGTACCCACCTGCTTCAGAAAGTCAATTATTCCAGTGAGATTGCTTTCCAGAGTATTGTTTTGACTTAGGAAAGACACAACACATCAAGGAGGGCAGTGTAATCCCTGGAAAACAAAAATTTAGTCCCTTCTATTTGTCTGAGTCTGGAGTAATAGTGAGAAATATAAGCCCTCAACTCATTTCCAATACCATTTTTTTATTCATTCATCAATTCAGACTAGAGATGTGTGTGGTGATTTGAATGAGAATAGGCCTCATAGGCTCATAGGTTTGAATTCTTAGTACCCAGTTGGTGGAACTCTCTGAGAAGGAATAGAAGCTAAGACCGTGTTGAAGGAGGTGTGTACTGGGGTGAGCTTTAGGGTTTCAAGGCTCATACTGTTCTCAGCTATCTCTACCTCCTACTTGTGAAATCAGGTGTAAGCTCTGAGCTACTGCTCTGGTGCTGTGCGTGCCTGTCTACTGCCCTCACCATAATGGTCACAGACTCTAGTTCCTGTAATTGTAAGGAAGTCCCCAGTAAACTCTTTCTTCTATAACCTGCCTTGGTCATAGTGTCTCTTTACAGCAATAGAAGAGTAACTAAAACAATGTGTAAAGGTTTTTTTTTTTCAAATATTTGGAAAGAAAAAAGACACATATGCAAACTACATGATAATAAATTCTAGGTAAATGAGTGAGTCACCAGAGAAGACAA
This sequence comes from Hylomyscus alleni, assembly GCA_019843855.1. Lineage (NCBI taxonomy): Eukaryota > Metazoa > Chordata > Mammalia > Rodentia > Muridae > Hylomyscus > Hylomyscus alleni. The sequence goes on from JADRCC010571512.1 coordinate 28,481, forward strand.
TAGAAAGGTGAATTGTTATCATGGTAAGATAGGAAATGACCTTCTAAAGCAAGACACAAAATCAAAAAGTTTTAAGAGAGCAAAAGAGTTGATCACATGAAAATTTAAAATATATATATGAGGGCTAGAGAGATGGCTCAGCGATTAAGAGAACTGACTGCTCTTCCAAAGGTCCTGAGTTCAAATCCCAGCAACCACATGGTGGCTCGCAACCATCCATAATGAGATCTGACACCCTCTTCTGGTATGTCTGAAGACAGCTACAGTGTACTTAGATATAATAATAAATCTTTGGGCCAGAGCAAGCGGGCTAGCTGGAGCAAGCAGCACCAACCAGAGCAAGTGGGGTTCAGAGTGAGCAGAGGTCCTGAATTCAATTCCCAGCAACCACATGGTGGCTCACAAGCATCTGTACAACTACAGTGTACTCATATACATGAAATAAATAAATATATATATATATATATATATGTGAAAAATACTCTGAACAAAACTAAATAGCAAATGAAAGGAGGGAACAAATTTTGTAGCATATGTAGTGGATCTATAAGTTATATTTCTATCTCAAAAGGAGCAGGGGGAATGAAGTCTCCAATTAGAAAAGTAATTCTAAAAGCTATATAAAAATTAAAACTCAGCCAAATGTGGTAACACATGCTTTTAGTCCCAGCACTCAGGAAGCAGAGGCAGGCCTCCTGTTAATTTTATGCTAGACTGGTCTACTTAGTGAGTTCCAGAACAACCCGGACTATGTAGAGAGACGCTGTCTCAAAAAAATTATTAATCAAAATTTCAATTTTATCTAAGTGCATATACATATACAATCAGACAGACATACCATTTACAACTCAGATTTGATAAAGGTAATCTGTGAATGTTGTATGTGTGAATTGGTGAAAATGAAAAGCCCCAAGAAGCCTCACTGATGGGAGTACAAGTTGTCAGGACCTTTTTTAACGGGTGATATGAAGGGGTCTATAGAAGTAATAACACATTTCTCTTCTGATCAGCAATGCTTTTATCAATAGACAAGAACTTGACAGAGATATTCCAGAGGAATTTCCACGTGGAGTATGAACTCTAACAGATATGTTTATTGTCCTCATGCTGCTGAAACAATGAAGCAAGAATGGAGAGTGATGTATTTTCTGGTAAACACAGTGCTCTCCTCTTGAAATAGTCCACTTGTTTCTATATGTGATTTGTGATAAGTCCATGAAGAATGAGTCTGCTCAGAAGCTCAGTGTGTGGTTTCATCCTTACTGTCAGGGCCTCACAGGAATAAAGAATGATATGAAACTTGGAGTAGAAAAGCTTGACTTGTGTTTGTTGGAACTGGCTAGGTAGCATCTTCATGCCTCTGCTGATAGGGTAAGTGCTCAAAGGAGCTTAATAATTTCCAGGAAAGTGATGCTATTGGTTGGTTGATAATGACATATCATTAGGTAACTTTATAAATGGTGAGCTACACTAAACCATAAATGCCATTTGAGCCAGGGAAAAATGTACCTACCCATCTTCATTGTCACATTCTTCAACACACGACACACAGATAGTATTGGTCAGGGTTCTTTAAAGGAACAGAACTGATAGAATAAATATATAACAAGGGATTTATTAGAATAGCTTAGAGGCTATGATCCAGCTAGTCCATCAGAGGCTTTCTCCTGAGGGAAAGACCATGAATCTAATTTGTTCAGTCCATGAGGTTGGATGTCTCAATATTCCAAAGGATTCCTACAAAGCTGCTGGTTTTCTATGTTGGAATCCCAAAGAAGTAGGTTCTAACACTAGCATAGAAATGCCTCAGCAATGGATAGATGAACTTGCTAGCAAGAGTGAAGGCAAGCAGGTAAAAATCAAAGCTTCCTTATCTCATATCCTTTCATGTGGGCTGCCACCAGAAGGTGTGACCCAGATTTAAAGTGAGTCTTCAACCTCAAAAGATTCAGTCCAAAAAATAAAAAAAAATCACAACTCAGATGCCCAAGTTTTAGTTGGTGCCAGATGTAGTCAGGTTAGCAACTAAAACTAGCTATCATGTAGGGTACTTTAAGGTTACTTTCCTATAAATTACAATTTAAAACTTCTCTGCTGTTGGGTGTGATGATTAGTGCTAATTGCCAATCTGACAGATCGAACTAGTTTATTAGGTTAATTGCTGTGGAAAGACCCAAATTAACTATAGGTAGGGATCCTGGACTGTATAAAATTGAGAAATCCAGGTAAGCACAAGCATTTGTAGCTCTCTGCTTCTTGACAGTGTGAGTAACGGGAATTGTTCCCTCCAGCTGCTGCCACTGTGACTTCTCTGACATAATGGACAGGAGCCTTGAACTGTAAGCCAAATTTCTTCCTATATTGCTTTAATCAAAGTATTTAATCACGACAGTAATGTAAGCTAAGATACTAGGGGTGATGATACACACCTATAATTCCAGTAGTCAGGAGGTGTCTTAGTTTGGGTTTTATTGCTGTGAACAGACACTATGACCAAGGCAATTCTTATAAGGACAATATTTAATTGGAGCTGGCTTACATTCAGAGGTTCAGTCCATTATCATCAAGGCAGTAACATGGCAGCATCCATTCAGGCATGGTGAAGGAGAAGCTAAGAGTTATACATCTTCATCTAAAGGCTACCATTAAATGAATGGTATTGGGTTCCAGAATATTGGCTTCCAGGCATCTAGGATGAGGGTTTTAAAACCCATACCCACAGTGAAACACCTACGCCAACAGGGCCACACCCCCTAATAGTGCCACTGCCTGGGTCAGGCATATACAAACCATCACATTCCACTCCCTGGCCCCCACAGGCTTGTCAAAACATGAGTCTATGGGGGCCATACCTAAGCATAGTAAAATTTAAAAAAATACATTTAGTCCAACTTCAAAAGTCTCTGTAATCTATAGCAGTACCAACAATGTTAAAAGTCCAAAGTTCAAACTCTCTTCTGACTATCACTTAACTGCAATTTCCAAAGCAAGACAGGAAACCAGCTGGGAAAACTCCAAACTCTGCACCTCCAAGGCTGATGTCAAAGCAATCTTCAGATCTTCAACCTCTTTTTCATCTTTGTTGACTGCAACAAACTTCTTTCTCCTGGACTGGTTCCACTCCTTGTTAGAAGCTTTCTTCAACAAATAGCCCATGATTCTTGCATCTTGAACATCTTGGGATCTCCAAGGCAACTTCAGTGTTACAGCTTCTTGTTTCAATGTTGGGGATATACACATGATCTTCTGGGCTCCTGCAAAAGGCGTCACTTTTCCACCTCTGTCCTTTGTAGCACTCTAGGCTCAAGTGGATCCATTCCACTGCCATTACTGTTCCTGGTGATCATCCCATAGCATCTACAATACACTGGGGTCTTGCACTGCAACTGGGCTTCACCAATAGCCTCTCATAGGCTCTCTTCATGATGCCAAGCCTCAAATCCTTTGCATGACTCCTTCATCTCTGGGCCATCAACTACAACTAGGACTTCACCAATGGCCATCCATGGTCTCTCACAGTACGAAGCCTCAGCTGCTCTTCATGACCCCTTGATGCCTTCAAAACCAGTGCCATGTGGGTGACTCTTAAACATTACCAAGTATAGCTATTACACAAGGTATAACCTTGTCTATCTCTGGAACACAGCTTCTTTGAGCTCTCAGAAAACACTTCCCAGAAGATTTCACCTCAGTGATGCTGGTCTTTTCTTAATCACTACTAATTTCTTAGCTTCAGCTAAATACCATCAATTGTCCCAGTAGTCCTTTCTATTCTGAACCATGTTGCCAAAGCTGCCAAGTTCTGCTACTTCCAGGAACTGGAACATGGTCCCCTTTTTCTATTACATTATCATCAGCTTTCTGTTTTCCAACTCCTTCACTACCTAAACTTCGTTGTCCTGAAACTTGCTCTGTAGACTGACTTTGAACTCAGATCTGCATGCCCGTCTCCTAAGCACTGGGATCAAAGATGTGGTCCACCAAGCCTGGATTTAAGTTTTTCTTCGATTAGAACCTGCTCTGTTTAAGGCTGACCTTGAACTCAGAGATCTGCTTGTCTTTGCCTCTTAGGATTAAAGGCTTGTACTACCATGCCTGAACCTAAATTTACCTGGGTGAGATCTTGCCCAAGGTCACTACTCCCTTAATTCAATTTAATATCCTGAACACAGGATTCAGCTCCATTTCACTTCCTCATGCCCCTTTAATGCTCAGACTATATATTTTATATTTTTTCTTTCTTAGCTTGCTATGCTTGTTTAAAATACTCTTCCTGAGACTTAACTAGAGAAAGTACATGATGGGCATTTCTGAGACTTCCTTTGTCAATGGAATTAACTTGAGTCTCTTCACCTTAGCTTCAGGCAGACTCTTCAGACAAGGGCAAAAAGAAGCCACAGTTGTCACCAAAATACCATTTAAAAAAAGTCTCTAGACCACATATTGAAATTCTCCCCTAAAACATCTTGGGCCAGGTACACACAACTCAAATCACTCTCAATAACAAAATCTTCCATATTCCTACTAGGATAGCCCATTAAGCCCCACTTAAAGCATTCCACTTTTTTCCAAATCCAAAGTCCCAAAGTCCACATTCTTTCAAACAAAAGCATGGCCAAGGCCTATCACAGCAATACCCCAGTCCCTAGTACCAACTTCTGAGTAGTGCATGCATAACGTGCAGAGCTGTCAGTAAACCAGGTCCTAGTCTTCTCTTCTTCAGTCAGACGATCATAGGGAACACCCCATGAGACTATAGGTGCATGCTTGGCAGCAAATGGCAGTGTAGCAGGAGTAGAAACCATAACATTTGAGCAACTTCTTCATGTAACTTGCTTGTGCCTTCAGGGACCTGCTCCGGCCTGATCACATATATACCACTTCCATTTGATAAAAGACTGCAGCTGTGCACGCCCTATGTTATGACTTGGAGGGTCTGATAACACCCAGTTTATGGTGTTCAGGTCACATGGTAACTTGGTGTCCTATTGTTAAAGTTCAGTTTCCACTAAGCCCCAATTGCAGGCCTAAAGAAGTTTTTCAAAGGGAGAATAGTTGTCTTCAGATGATGGTAGAGCTTTGCTCCAAAATCCCAAAAATCTTTTCTATGATTCACCTCTGCCAGAGGTTCCAAACAGCATCTCTATCTGCCACCAACACCTCAAGTCCCATCAGGTCTTCTGGATCATGTGGTCCAAGTGGTAGAGAAGCTCTGTTGAAGAACCTTCTCCTGTTCCAGGCCCCATACAAAGCTAGCAGCTTTCCGAGTCACTTGGTAATGGGCCTGAGTAACATACCCAAGTGAGGAATGTGCTGTCTCCAGAATCCAAATAGACCCACTAAATGTTGTGCTTCTTTCTTGGTGATGGGAGGGGCCAGGTGCAATAACTTATCTTTCACCTTAGAAGGAATATCTCTGCATGCCCACACCACTGGAATTTCACTGAGGTAGATGGTCCTTGAATTTTGGTTAGATTTATTTCACATCCTCTGATATGCATATGTGTAACCAATGAGTTCAAAGTGGTTGCTACTTCCTGCTCACTTGGTCCAATCAGTGGAATGTTATCAATATAGTGCACCAATGTGATATTTTATGGAAGAGACAGAGGATCAAGATCCCTTCTAACTAAGTTATGACACAGGGAAGGAGAGTTAATATGTTCTTTTTTTAAAAAAAAAAAAATTATTTATTTATTTTTATTTTATAGTGAGTACACTGTAGCTGTCTTCAGACACACCAGAAAAGGGCGTCAGACCTCATTACGGATGGTTGTGAGCAACCATGTGGTTGCTGGGATTTGAACTCAGGACCTTTGGAAGAGTAGTCAGTGCTCTTACCCACTGAGCCATCTCACCAACCCGAGTTAATATATTCTTGAGGCAAAACTGTAAAAGTATACTGCTGGCCTTGCCAATTGAAAGAAAATTGCTTCTAGTGGACCTTATGGACAGATATTGAGAAGAAGGCATTTGCTAGATCAATAGCTGCAAACCAGGTACCAGAAGATGTGTTAATTTGCTCAAGAAACTACATCTGGTACAGCAACTGCAATCAGAGTTACTACCTGATTTAGTTTTCTATAGTCAACTGTCATTCTCCATGAGTCATCTGTCTTCTGCACTGGCCAGATAGGAGAGTCAAAGAGAGATGTGGTAGAAAGCATCTTTCAAGTCCTTGATGGTGGCAGTAATTTCTACAATTCCTCCAGTAATATGGTACTGGTTTTGATTCACTATTTTCATTGGCAGAGGCAACTCTAAATGTTTATATTTAGCCTTTCCAACCATAATAGCCCTCACTCCACAGGTGAGGGAACCAAATGTGAGAATTCTGCCAATTTCTAAGTCAATTATACATTCTGGAACTGGGGAAAGGATCATAGGATGTATTCAAGGACCTACTGGACCTACTGTGAGTCGATTAATCACCACCCATGCTCCATAAGCCCCTACTTTAACTGAAGGTCCATACCCTCTAACAATGCCTCTCCCAGGCCAAGCATATACAAACCATCACTGGCATAGGCAAGAGGATCAAAGTTGAACATCACATCATGCTATATAGAGTGTTCCAGGTTCTATTCTTCCTCTCTATTCTTCTCTTCTCCTTTCCTCTTCTCTCTCTCTCTCTCTCTCTCTCTCTCTCTCTCTCTCTCTCTCTCTCTCTCTCTGTCTACTCTGCTTCAATCTCTCTAGTCCTAGTATTAAAGAGATGACAACATACCCAGCTACCAAATCCTT
>JADRCC010571513.1:0-13118 GCA_019843855.1 Hylomyscus alleni
GTGTGTGTGTGTGTGTGTGTGTTTATATGTTTCTGGAAAACAACTCATTCCATTGCCCACATTTTAATTGGGTTATTTAAGGATTTAATTTGTTACTGAGTTATATGCATTTCCTTTATATTTTAGATATAAAACTTTTTCAAATGTGATTACCAACATTTTATCCTAATCTGTGAATTTTATTTCATTTTATTGATCATTTCCTGTAGACCTACTTATTTATTTTCCGCTTCTGTAGTCTGTGCTTTTCTTATCACATCCAAAGTGTCCTCAGGTCAACATAAAGGACACCATTTTTTGTCTTCTGAGAGTTTTGTATTATATTTAAGCCTTTAATCCATCTCAAATCATATAGCTAGCTATCTGCTTTATAAAGCCATCCTTGTATTATAAGAGAAATTTCACTGAACCATGATGTATAGTAATTTTCATGTACTTCTGAATTTAGTTTACAAGTATTTTGTTGAAGTTTTTGCATGTGTGTTTACTGGGAATATTATCATATAATTTTTGTTTTTATTACATTTTTATCCATCTGACTTTTTTATATAGATAATGCATACCATGTAAAATAATTTTAAGCATGTCTGCTCTTCTTCATATCCATGTTTATTTGTTTCATAACAGAAATATTGAACCCAATATAAGCTAAGAACTTTGGATGTGTTCATATCTCATTTCTATCAGTGGTAGCAAATGTGTCATTGTGGGAGATGTTAACAATGGAGAAAATCACACATGTGTGGGAGCAGGAAGTATGCATTTGCAATAGCACTTCCTACTCTATGTGTTTAAAGAAAACTATTAGCCGGGCGGTGGTGGCGCACACCTTTAATCCCAGCATTTGGCGGGAAGAAACAGGCGAATTTCTGAATTCGAGGCCAGCCTGGTCTACAGAGTGAGTTCCAGGACAGCCAGAGGTATACAGAGAAACCTTGTCTCGAAAACCAAAAAAAAAAAAGAAAGAAAAAGAAAAAGAAAAGAAAACTATTGCTGTCTCTGTAGATGTGAAGTGACCCTACTGTGGGGTTTTGTGAAGTGACCCTACTGTGGGTTTTTCCTTACATTATCTAGTGATTAATATGTGTTAGCCATTTGTAGATCTTATTATAAGATGTTGATTCGATTCCTTTTTGTTTTTTAACTGACTTCTTTTTCTGTAGCTGATTATAGGAAAGTTATATATTCTGAATACTAGATCTTTTCTGTATGTATTACTTGCAAGCATTTTAATATATAGATTACTATTTAATTTTCTTGTTAGTATTCTATGATGCACAAACATTTTTAGTTTTAATAAGATCAAATTATCTCTATTTTTTTCAGTTTTTATGCTGTTGCTTTATTTGTAAGACTCTATGACTGATCCCAAACCATGAATATCTATATATTATTCTGAAATGTTTCTGGTTTTAAACTTGATATTATTATACCAATAATATAACTTCACTGATTTTCAGAAATCCAGTTTGTACTGGCTAATTTTACATCAAAATGGCACAAAACATTTTGGAATAGGGAACCTTAATTAAGAGAATATTCCAACCAGATTGGTACACAGGCAAGCCTATGGCACATTTTCTTGATTGATGACTCATATAAAAAGGTCTAGCTCACTGTGGGCAGTGCCACCCCCGTGCTGGTGACCTGTGCTACAAGAAGGCACACTGAACAAGCCACGAGGAGAGATCTAGTAAGCAACACTCTGCCATGGCTTCTGCTTCAGTTCCTGCCTCCTGATTCTTGCCCTGCTTGAGTTCTTGCCCAGGCTTTCCTTAGTCACAGAGTATTGCTAGGAAGTGTAAGAAGAAAAAACCCATCCATTACCAAGTTGCCTTTGATCAAGGTGTTTTATCATAACAGTAAAGACACTATTACAAAACTTGATGCAAGAAGTGGAAATTGCTGTGACAGGCCTGATCATATTTTGGGGAGGCTTATAACAGCTCTTGAACTTAGGCCTGGAAAAGTCATTGAGTGTTGAGAACTTAGTGGACTGTTTTGTGGGATCTCGATAAAAGATAAGGCTGAGAGCAGTGTGAACAATGAAGGCCTAGTGAGGCAAAGTTCAGAGGGGAGTTTGAATAGATTATCAGGCTGTTTGGCATTTCGAAATAAGAATGCCAAAATGCATGTTTTGCTTTGCTGGGATAATTGCTACCCCAGCTCGGTCTGTAGAGTCAGCTGTGATTGAGAAGAACATCCCTGAAGATGGGAAATCTGGAAGTTCTTCCTCAGAGTCAACACACAGAAGCTGGGGTCCAGCTGGAGCCGAGGCTGCATTTCCCAGGTGCCTTGATTCTGAAGGCATGAAGATATTATGGAACAAAGGCGAGGCTTGTAACTGTGAGAGGCCAGACCATCAGTGAAACTACAGCATTAGCAGCCATGAAAGCCCTGGTATTGGAGGGGCAATGGAGAAAGGCTAAGACTTAGCACCGTGCAGCAAGATTAGAGCCCCTAGGATTAGAGGCTATAAGTGAAGATAAACTCAGCAGCAGAGACTCCAATATTTTGGGGATGCCAGTACCATGGGATAACAATACAGGACAACCGAGGGTCGAGAAGATGAACTGCGTGCTGTGAATGGCAGAGCAGGAGAAGTGCTGCTGTCAAAGCCCTTTGGAACTCAGAGGATCATTAGTGGGTCCTAGACATTAAAGACAGAACTTTTTACACTGTTGGGTTTTGGTTTTGGTTTGATTTGACCATGACTATTTCCTGGTTTTCCCTTCTCAGATTAAGACAGAATTTAATTTTTATTATTATAATTGTGTAGGAGCACACAATTAAGACACTTTGGAACTGCATAGATATTTTTGGGATTTTAAAGACATTTTAGAATTTCAGGAACACTTTGGAATGTTAGAGAGATTTTGCTGTTTTAGAGGTTTATAGAGAATTGGAATATTTTAAAAAAACAGAATGCTTTAAAGAGACTAATTTTTTTGTTTGTTTGTTTGTTTTGGTTTTAGTTTTCTCTGTATAGCCCTGGCTGTCCTGGAACTCACTCTGTAGACCAGGCTGGACTCAAACTCACAGAGATCCACCATCTTCTGCCTCCCTAGTGCTAGGATTAAAAGTGTGTGCCATCACCGCTGAAGATATTGAATTCTTAAAATGTTGAAATTTTTAAAGATTATAGAACTTTGAAAGGTTGGAATTTTTATTATCATATTACAAATAACATTACATACTAGTGACAAAAAATAAAAGAAAGCTTATGGCAAGACTTAATAGGTAATATTTCTGTGTGTCAAGCTGACAGCAGGTCAGTTGGCTGGCTAATTTTTATGTCAACTTGACACAAACTAGGGTCATCTGGGAAGAAGGAGTCGTAATTGAGAAAATGCCTCTAGATTGGCTTGTAGGCAGGTCTGTAGGGCGTTTTCTTGACTGGGGGCTGATACAAAAGGGCCCAGCTCACTGTAGGCAGTGCCACCCTTGGATTGGTGGTCCTGGATGCTTTAAGAAAGCGGACAGAGCAGCCATGGGGGAAAAGCCAGGAAGCAGCTCTCCTCCGTGACCTCTGTGTCACTTCCTGCCTTGAGTTCCTACCCTGGCTTCCTTTGATGATGAAATACAAGCTGTAAGATGAAATAATAAACCTTTTTTCCTCTGAATTCATAATTCTTTTCCACCAGCCTGAATGTCTGTTCTCGGGTGACTACCACTCTATTAATGTTGCTATAGGATTGCGCTAAGCTTAGAAATGGAGAAATATGAATACTTTTTAATAACTGGCTTCTGTTTTACACATAAATACCTTTATCATTTTATATATAATACATTTATTATTACTTAAAATTTTCATACATAAGCACTTTATTTCCATAATTCCCATATCATACTCTCCTTTCTCCAACTTCTTCCACATCCCCTCCACTCCCTCTAAACTTCTGACCTCTTCTTTAATTAATTACTACTTTACATATATATTATATATACTATTGTTAAATTATACATATATATATATGCCTACATGTATATATATATGAATCCATTTACTGTTACATTATATATATATATATATATATATATATATATATATATATATATCCCTACATGTATATACATACATATATACATATATATATATATACGTATATGTCCATTTAGTGTTATTTATATGTATGTGTGGTTATGGCTGTCCACTTGGTATTAGACAATCTCTCAGGGGATTATCTCTGCAGAGGACTGAGTAACCCTCTTATCAGTCATTAACAGCCTGTATCTTTTCATCTAAGGGTGGGGGCTTGTGAGATTTTTTTTTTAGATGTCAACTGGTATTTGGTATTGAACAGGTCTTGTTTAGGAGACCATATCATTAAGATTTCATGGTGCCATGTTCCATCTTTTATATAAGACACTATCTTTTAGCAGATAGCTGATCATCTTGCGCTTACAATCTTCCAACCCTCCCTTCCACAATGTTTCCTGAACCTTAGGAGTACGGGGTGTGTTGTAGATGTATTGAATGGGCATAGGCACATCATAGTCAGTTGTGTGGTTTTTTTTATCTTGACTAGCTATGAATCTTTATAATCTCCTAATACTGCTGCAAAAGGCTTCTTTGATAAGGAATTAGAACTTTATTTACCAGTGGATATAAGAAGACGTATTTAAGACATGGGGAATTATACTCATTTAGGAATCTGACAATGGTAGGCTCTATCTCATGAGCCACAAACAGTTAGTTAGGATTACAGTGCCAGGCATGGATTCCTTTCTACTGACTAGACCTTAAGTCTAATCAATTGGCTGTTGGTTACCTTCAAGGTACAAACACTTCTATTGCAGCCTTGAATCTATCTTTCTGTGTTGGTCACTGTGTATTGTGTAGGCTTTATAAGCAGGGGGTATAACTGACTTTTCTCCCCCTAGAAGCTTCCATAGCATCTTGAAATACAGTGAGAGCCATTTCTCAAAGAAAGGGCTTTCAGATCAGTTCCAAATGGATTGATTCCTTCAAATCCTTAAAACTTAAAAACGTGGCGCATGCCTTTGATCCCAGCACTTGGGAGGCAGAGGCAGGCAGATTTCTGAGTTCGAGGCCAGCCTCGTCTACAGAGTGAGTTCCAGGACAGCCAGGACTATACAGAGAAACCCTGTCTTGAAAAAAAAAAACAAAAAATAAAAATAAAATAAAAAAATAAAATAAAACCAAAGACCCAAGAAAACAAGGACCTAATAAAAAGTTGGACTATGGGTCTCAACAGACAGTTCTCAAAAAAAAGTAAAACAATTTTTATTTTTTTATACATTTCTCTTATTTTTACTTGTGTATATACACACATGCGTGCCCATGTAACATGTCTATCTATGTTCATACATGGATGCAAGTGTCTATGAAGGCCAAAATAGAGTGTCATATCTCCTGGAAATCAACTTATAGGCAATTGTGAGCTATCTAATATGAGTACTGGGAGCTAAGTATAGCCCTCTGCAAGAGTAGCAAGTACTCTTAACTGCTCAGCCCCCTTTCCAGCCCTCTCCACTCTCTGTACTTTTCTGAAACAGAAGATTATATGGCAAGCTGGCCTAGACCTTGAATTTCCCATGCTCCTGTTCCAACTCCTTAGTGCTGGTGTTATGGCTAGCCACGACCATACCTTTTCTATGCTGTCCTGGGTCTGAAACCAGAGGCTTCTCCTAATTGAACTACTTCTTCAAACTGAGTCAATCAACTTAGTTCTTTTAAAATTTTGTTTCCAATAAGCTACATTAGTGTTTGGGTTATTTGAAGACCATATTTCTAATTTCTGGAAACAAAAAAATATATGATAAACATATATGCTATCCAAGGAATTATATATATATATAAAAGCTTACATTAAAAAATACATATAACTATAAAAATTATATATATGTATATATACACACACTCATTTCTTTCACTTTAGTATTCTCATTTTTCATTAGTTCTTTAAGAATTTTCTACAATGTATTTTAATCATATTCACCTTTTCACCCCATCTCTTCCAGATCTATCCCCTTCCCAACCCATAGAACTTTGTTGAATTAAAATTTGTTGGATTAAAAAAAAATTAATCCTATCAAGACTAATTTGTGTTGTCTATTTGTTCACTGGAGGGTAGTCAACCCACCAAGAGCACCACCTTAAAGAAAAGTGATAATTTGTCTCCCAGAAGTTATCTAGAACTTGTTCCCACCTCTCCTAACCACTCTGGAATTTTATCTGACTTGAGCTTGTGTAGGTCTTCTGCACACTGTCCCAAATGCTGTGAGTTTATATGGACAACTAGCCAGCTGTGTCCAGACATCTTTTTATCCCTAATACAAGCATGCATCACATAGATTCCCTTCCTTTTGCCAACTCTAGGCCAAACCTCACTTGGACATTCTGGATAATCCTTAAAATGCACTTTTGGGTTTAATTTGGTAGTATTTTCCCATCTTTTCTTTCTACCTTCTCTTCCAAAGTGATTCCTGAGTGTTGTATGTTGTATGTGTGTGCATATGTATGAAATGTGTGCTGAGCATTCTGCTGTCTCTGTTAATCTCCATCTACTGCAAAAAGGAAGCTTCTCTGATGAGGGTTGACACATGCACTAACCCATGGTTATAATGACAATTAATTTTAATCAGTTTAATACTATATCCAAGTAAAATAATAATAGTAGGTTCACTCCTAGGTCCTGTGACCTGTCTAGCCAAAAGTAAATCAATCAAAGACCTCAACACGGACTCCACTTTTCTTTCCAGCCTAATCACTGTGGCTAGAACTTTCCGGATAATCCTGAGAATGGCATTGAAAATAAACTTCCTGAATTTAGAGAAAAAGCTTCCAGCTTGTTACTATTATGTTGTTAGCTGTAACATTTCCGTAAATACCCTTTGTCATGTTTGGAATTTCCTTTATATCCTTAGTTTTCATTATGGTATAGCATTGGGCTTTAAGGGATTTTCTTCAGTTGAATTATTTTTTTTCTTTGATAACAGCATGTAGCACCTTCATTTCCTTCCTGCTGCCAAGCCTCACTTGTCCATGTTGGATAATCCTTACAGCATCTTAATGGACTTGATTTTCTAGTGGTTTTCCAAGTGAAGGTTTTCAAATTTAATTTCATCTACTTTTAAAATCAAATTAGAGTTGTGGATGAGGCATCTCAAATTCGTATTTCAGTAAGACTATTATGTACTCAATGGAATGAATGCCAATTAGTGGAGGAAAATTAACACTAAGGAGGTTCTCAACAGTGTGTTCCTGCTCCCTGGAATTCTGACTGATTCTTCTCAACATGCTTATAGATAAAGAAGACATGCTTGTCACACTTTAAGTTGAGACAACAGGAACAAAATAAAAATTCTAACATGTTGGTGTTACATCCTTCCAACTCCAGCAGTTGGGAGGTAAGGTCAACTTCAAGGTCAGCCTCAATCACATGGTGAGTTTCAGGCTACTCTATGTAACATGAGGCCTCTTCTCCAAAGAAAAAGTTCTTATAGCCTATGATAACCAGGCCATGCTAACCAGATACATTTGCAACCTGGGATTGATAAAAATGTTTATGGAAGGAGGGGGTCACAGAGTTCGTGAGGAGAGCTGGGATGGGCTCACTACAAACCATCCGTCAAGCATGTGACGGCTTCAGAGAAGAACTGTAGGCTAGAACTGTACTGACTCTGTAGTGTCCTCAGCAAACATGTGCACATATGTGTAGGGTGTGAGGCTTGCTTAGTGCTGCTCTTGGCTCTGCAGACCAGTCAACATCTGGAACATTTATTGCTTGCAGCTCTGGATGCCAATTTTTAAGTGACATACTGGAGCTCGTCCAGAGAGAGTGACCAGGACAAAGAAAGGGCTCAAAATCATGTCAGACCAGGAAGTGTTGAAGGAACCAGGGCTGTTTAGCCTGGAGGAGAGGAGATTAAGTAGAGGGATTTTATAGTTGTTTTAGAATCATGTTAAAGTAAAAATTGAAATGTCTGCATGCTTCTAGAGTAGAGAAAACACCCTAGAGGTAGAAATTAAGCAAAGGGGAGAGGTCAACTCTCTGTTGTAGAAATGATATTTGTAACCCTGATGGATAAAAGCCATGTTGGGTGCCTAAAAATTATTTTTAGCACCTTAGCTCCCCATTTCTGGAACATAATTCCCCATACCTCCATGGTTATCATAGGAATACACTGGAGGATACACCTGACACTAATCAGGCCAATGAGTCTTCTGGGATTTGGGGATTTGGGAATGAGGAAGAGCCAAGCTGCCTGTGACTGGAGTGTTAAGAGATAGAATTAGGGAAGAATTTTTTTTTTTTTTTGCCATGAGCAAAAGATATATAAAACAAAAGACAAAGGAAAAAAGAAAGAACAGGAGGAAGGGTAAGAAGGAGGGGGAGGAGAGGGGAGGGGAAAAAAGGGGAGGGGAGGGTAGACAGAGGAGGCAGAATGAAGAGCTGAGTGTGTGAGTCCTAAATTCCAGATAATCCAGTGGTTCAGTGTTCTCCTATCTTTTCACATTTGTTTTATTTTATCAAATATCACAGTATTAGTTCAAAGGCTAATACCCACAGCTTTAACTAGAGCTGTAGTTTTTAAAAATTTTTAGCAATCAATTAATTTAGTGTAAGAATTGGTTCTTTGCTCCCACCATGTGGACTCTGGACATATTATTCAGATTGCAAGTGGTTTTACCTTCTAAACCATCTCACTCACCCTACAGTCAAGTTTTGTCCCATTTGACTTTAAAATCCTCAATAGCAGCTCTCCTTGGAGGTAATGAGGTCATCATATCTAGAGATGTTGGAGAGAAGCAGGGCTTCCATCTCTTATGGAGAATTCTGTGAAATGAATGTGACTAAAAATAAAATTAGATTTACCATGAGTAGATGGTTTTGACATTAAATATATTATCACAATTTGCATGTGGTGATAAATATGCAAGAAAAAACAGGTTAAATGAAGAAATGCTGTATTTCAACCCATGGGTTCAGAAGCTTTAGCCTGTCATATCAGGGAGATTATGGCAGTGCTACCTGGAAATACATAAACAGAGAGAGAGAGAGAGAGAGAGAGAGAGAGAGAGAGAGAGAGAGAGAGACAGAGACAGAGACAGAGACAGAGACAGAGACACGGAGACATGGAGACAGAGACAGAGAGAGAGAAACAGATACACAGACAGAGAAACAAGAGACAGAGAGGCTGTACCCATGCTTTTCCTTCCCTACTCCATTCCTGCTTCTCTGCCAGGCCTCCCTAGGGGATGACACTACTCACATGCAAGGTCTCCTCTATATAGCTAATCTTGTCTGAAAGTATTCTCAAATACACACCTAGGGTTGAGCTTTTCAAGCTTCCTTGGCACTTCTCGATCAAATCAAATGGCAATCAAGATTAGCTGTCACCCTGGGTTAAGCATCTATTAACTTGTTTTCTCTGTTTTAAAATGTTTTCTACCTTTAACATATTCATCAAAAAAAGGTAGGAAAAGGATTCTAGTACATAAAGAAGTTAGAATAAGTCAGGGGTCCTCACAAAACTGGGTAGATTTAGAAAATCAGACTCAAAAATCACGGCCCTGGAAATTTTGACTCTGTTCATAGTAGAATGAAGCTTGGAATTTGACACCTTTCAAAATCCTCTGGATGTTGGGTCAGATGACAGAAGACAAATCTTAAAGATGGGCAAGCTCAAGAGAACCAAAGGCTGAGACTGAACAATGCCTCTAAACTGTGGGAACTCACAAGGTTGGTTAAGTGGCAACAGAAAGAAATAGAGGCAGTCCCACATTATTGTTCTCACAGATTTTTAGAAGTTACAAAACTTTTCTTACCAAAAAGTGATTTAAAAAAGAAAGTTAAATGTGCATCTAGACTGCTTAACTCAAGATCTGGTTCAAACAATTACTAAACTATGTGTCCTTGTTTCTGTATTTGTGTGCAAACTAAGTAAATCAACATATATATATGTGTGTGTGTGTGTGTGTGTGTGTGTGTGTGTGTGTGTGTTTATATATATATATATATATATAATGGCTTAGATAATGATAACTGTATTATAAGCAAGGGTTTGCTGCTGCTCTGTTCTTTACTTGCACTATATTAGTGAGGACATTGTTTACAGACCTTTAGGAAGACTGCAAATGATGACTAATGTGGGGTTATCAAGAGCAAGGGTGGAGTACTTCCCACTCACACTGAATGTCTGCTTGGGCTTCATTGCACCACATTCAGAGCTTAAGTCAGAGTGTCAGCCCTGGAGGGCCACCCTGGCTGCATTCTAAAGAATCAACAGATTGGTAAAAGAATCCCACAAAAGAAAAAGTCAACTGTTTTAACTAAAAGTGTTCTTCCACAGTTTCTTGCTTTAGGTTTTGTTTGTTTCCCTTCAACACTCAATTTGTTAACAAAATAACATATAAGTTTAATGTAAAGAAGCAACAGCAAATCAACCAAGAATGATGGAATAGCTTTAAGAGAATGCACACAGAGAAAGGAGAAGGTGAGTTGCAGGAGGGCAGGTTTCTCCATACCTTGCTTACTGTCCTTTCCTTGAGGGGTTTCAGTAAGCATTTGTTCAGTGGGAGACCTTTGAGACAACTGGGGCTCAAGGTGTAAACTTATGTCTAGGAATTCCTTCAAAGATACAACCCTTGAAAATTTTATAAAAAAATATTTCAAGTAGAAAAATTGAAGTTAATCACAAAAGGAGACACTATTTCCTGTGGACTAGATAGCTACTTCTAATTCTGTGGAGGGGGAGTTTCAAGTGTGAACATGGGAAGACAGTCACAGTGGGCAGACAACGCACTCACACTGCTCTAGTGTCCTCCATTCATGCCCTGGCCTCTCCCAGACTCCTTACTCTTCTTTTGAAGGAGAAAGTTGCCTCTCTTTTCCCTCCATTTTTTGCCTTCCTCTTCCTCTCCTCTCTTCTCTTTTGATGGCTATTTCTCCTCTAACTGAATCTTTTTTTCCCTATTCCTCCTTTAGCCCAATCTTTTCTTTTGAGATAATTATGAGACTAAGGAATTAGTTAATTAATTAATTAATTAATTAATTAGGTTAATAGTCTTTAAGAACCTCATGATATTGACCAAAACACATTTTTATCCCTATGGTATTTTTTGCTAATATACAATTTACAAAACTTAAGTGTACATGCATCTCATATCAAACTTTAAAAATTGTGTATACACATATCTAATTAATTGACATGAGATCAAGACAAAAGATATTTCAGTTTCCCTGGAGCCTTTGTCTTATCCTTCCTCTCCAAAGTCAATTACTATTCTTATCTCCAGAATTTTTTTACTGTTCTGACAAAATTTTTGATAAATTTTCAACTTCCTTGTGATTAAGACTCCTATAACTATTCTTCATTATCTAACTCTTTTTGATCAATTATTATGTTTCATAGACTTGTGAGAGCCATCTATGCTGTTGTGTGCAGTAGCTACATTTGATCTAATGAAATTTTATGTCCTTAAGTGAAATAATTTTTCTTTCAATAATTATTGACCGAATTAGGTTGTCTCCTACAGATGCTTGGTTCAAGGTGGGTAACATCTTCCATCTGACAATTTCATATGGGAAGTTCAGCATTACTTACTAAGGAAAAAGAAGTTTCCTATTTGGGAGTTGTATTTCCTCCTCTTGATATCTGTAGAGGATTGTAGATGGAGATGGTGGGGTTGTATATCGAGTTGGAGGTGGTGTAAATTGCTGGAAGTAGGGATTACAGACAGAAATGGTGACTTGTAGCATGAGGTTCCTTGGAGTGGGTTCTCACAGATCATCTGTGTTACCGTACTTACTTGTTTCTTTGATTAGATAATAACTGACCTACTGAGGACCAGTAAATCTTTTAGGAATTCATTGATCTTACTACCCAATTCCTGTTCATTTTTCCCCACCCCTATAGGTCAGGGTTCAATTATTGCTATAAAGTATTGAATGAGTGTAAGGGGGCAATCAAGAGGAGACTTCTGTGAGGATGAATTAATTGTGTTGTGAGTCAAATTGAGAGCAAGTATGAAAATCATGATCAGGCAAAGAGGGTGCCATAAGAAGACATTAAAAACCGATGTCTAACAGCAGTACTGTTTTTTAATCTACACACTTAGTTATTTTAATTGTGTTAGACACAATTAGTCATGTGTCTAACACAAAACAGACACTTTGATTTTGCTTTCTTTCTTTCTTTCTTTCTTTCTTTCTTTCTATTTTCTTTTTCCTCTTTATTTTGGAGTTACAAGTGTTTGTTTTTTTAAAAAAATATTATGTTGACTTTGGGAACAGAACTTAGATCCTTTGGGAGTGGGAAAGGGATAATGAAAGTTCTTAACCACTGAACCATCTCTCCACCTGATTTGTTTCTTTTAAGTAGAAGAATGGTTCAAGCTTCAGAAAATTTAGGCATCCTCACTTATAATTTCTAGAGGGTTTTGTATTCTAGACTTCACTGTGATAGTAACAACAATAATCCGACTCAGGAAGCTAAGGGAGATATCTTAAACATCTCCAGGACTTTCCCAACAACTTCGGATATTTAGTAGGCAAGTATCACTATTTTATAGACCACACTTTGAGAACTCTGGAGTTACTTGTTAAAACTCCATTTTTTGCCTCCTAACTCTTTATTCCATTCTTCCAATTTTCCAGAACAGCAAAGGCAACCTGCAAAGCAGATTACAGAAAAGCAAGAATAATACAGACCACTTGGTTTTCAGAGAAATGTTTAAGCCACTGAGCACCTGGCTTTGTTAAATCTAGCCTAGATGTTCTGTTTATTAATTGATAAGAAGTAGATTCTCTCTGGGCAAATTAGGATAGTGAGCCATGGCTCTTGCCACTTAGATCCCTAGATCTCTACTAACTAGACATTGAGGTGTGCTTGTAAAATCCTGCAGCTTCATTAACACTGTGGGGAAATCTCATTAGCTCAAACCCCTCATATATTGCACTAGGAAACTGAGAGATACTCAGTATTTGCTCAGCTAGTGTTGTCTATTAGCAAAGACATTTGGCAGGAAATACAGTTGCAGTCCAATTATTTTATATGTATTTTAGAGTTTCTTCCTCAAAACATATACTTCTTATCCTAACACATGCACATACACACACACACACACACACACACACACACACACACAC
>JADRCC010571514.1:0-16013 GCA_019843855.1 Hylomyscus alleni
ACCAAAATAAAGGGGCCAGAGAGATGGCTCAGCAGTTAAGAACACAGACTGCTCTTCTAGACGTTCTGAGTTCAAATCCCAGCAACCACATGGTGGCTCACAACCATCTGTAATGGTCCAATGCCCTCTTCTGGTGTGTCTGAAGGCAGCTACAGTGTACTCATGGAAGAAAAGAAAAAGAAAAAAAAGAAAAAGGAAAAACTCTATGTGGACTGCAACTATGGCAGTGTTCTATGATATCCACATGGTTCATGCAGACACTTCACTGAGTGAAACTGGATCTGGGCAGGGTGCACCTGATCTACTGCACTTTTGAAGAAATGAGATGTTTTAAAAGATTTATTTATTTATTATATGTAAGTACACTGTAGCTGTGTTCAGACACCCCAGAAGAGAGCATCAGATCTCATTATGGATGGTTGTGAGCCATCATGTGGTTGCTGGGATTTGAACTCATGACCTTCAGAAGAGCAGTTGGCACTCTTAATCGCTGAGCCACCTCTCCAGCCCAAAATGAGATGTTTTTAAAAACTGGTATCTTCTGAGACAGAAGGTATAGCTCTGTGGCACACGCTTAATATTTAGGATGTAAATAGGATTGAGGTTGTGAGGTAAGGTCCTCTTGATAGGATTAGGGGCTTTATAAAAACACAGAGATCAGAATGGGAGTGTGGCTCGGTGGTGGGGCCCCTGTCTAGAATCCCCCAGTGAGGGGCTGGGGGTGTGGCTCAGTGGTAGAGCCCCTGTCTAGAATCCCCCAGTGAGGGGCTGGAAGTGTGGCTCAGCTGTAAAATGCTTTCACAGCCCCCAGTTTCATCCTTAGCATTAAAAAAAAATACAACAAATAGCATTGTCAGCTGTCAGGATTCACTGGTAGTCACTACTATAAGCCCTGGGACATGTGTTTGGGAACTTGGATTCACTGGGATTGCAGAGGTCGTTCATGGCACACACCCTCCATCATGACACTCACAGCAGACCCAAGGCAGTACCACTAACAGTTGCATGGCTCTGTTGGCAACAAGAACTGCATTCTCTCCACCTGGGAGCAATTCAGACCATCAGAGCACTTCAGTCATTCAGGCCTGCTGTGGGTGCCAAACAAAGTGCACCCATTTATCAGAACTGGTATAAGGGATATAAATTAGCAAGAACCAACATAGATTTGGCCCAAAGGGACCAGATACTGTATCACACAGCAGAGAAAAGCCAGGCTTCCAGCTGGTGGCCCATAAGGGGCAGCCTTACACAACATACCCTTTTTCTAGTAAGTGAATCTACCAGGACATATCCAGTGCCAGCAGGATATATCAGGCGGGATACCATCAGTGCTACCTGCCCAGGGGCAAGGACAGTAGCAGGAACTTACGTGACACAGATGGCATGGTTAGGAGCCTGAGTCTGGGAACAGACACTACCTCCTGGGGTTCCTGTGAGACAGCAGGAGAGAGACCTATCTTACCCCTGAACTTCAGTTTCCTCACTGTAAATCAGGGATTAGAGTGGACCTGGCTGATAAAATGACTGTCACAGCATGAAGGTGCTCAGCTAAAGGCCAAGTGTGACTGTCCCCGTTTTGTCTGTATCACCCTATCAGGCGTGTCACAATGTATGCCTAAGAAACACAAAGGTAAAATGTATCATAAACCAAACAGAACCCACAGGCCTCTCAGGCAGTGTAGAGAGTATAGGACGACCCTCCCAGGTCTTGCCTGGGCTTGCATGGCTGACTTGTGTTCCAAATGCATAGGAAAAACCACAAGTAATCCCAACTGAGATGTGATCCAGGAAGGAGTGGGCCCACGTGCAAGGAGTAGGTGTGTGCAGGGGTGTAACATGGCCCCATGGTAAGGAAGACCCGCTACTACTAAGAATCCAAGGCATGGTCCCAAGTGGGAGAGCAAATAGAGACATGCCCAGGTTCTTGTGCCTTTGCAATGCTCTGGCACCAGCATAAACTAGGGGCCAGAGGCCCACTTCACCACAGCCTGGCTTTGAAGGAAATCTGGAGGCCATGGCAGATGCAGAGTGAAAGGCAGGCCTTCTCCAAATGCACCCACCCACTCAACCCTCACAATGACACTTCAAGGTAGGCCTATGTGTTCCCTTGTTTGCAGGAGAGGCCTGAGGTGCCTGAACACTCTGTGCCTATGGCTATACACCTGACTCCAGCCCAAAGGAAGAAATACGCTGGTGGCAGTGCACAGCATCTGTGCTCATGCATGCACACATGGTACACACAGTGTTTTATAGAATAAGCTGTCTTTCCTCCTGCTGAAGATAGAGTGCTGGTCACACATAGTTCAACTATGGAGCAGGGTTCCTCGCAGACTGACCTTTCTATACAGGAGACACACTCACACATGCACAATGCTCACAGCAGTGTTGAGATGAGGAAACTGAGGCTGAAATAGACAGGAGGAAGAGTCACGGGCTCATTTGCTCTAACCAAGGCCACACACAGTTCCTAACCCAGAGGCCAGGGTCTGAGCACATCTTCCAAGAACTCCAACATCCTTCAGGAGGATGTCTTGGGCTGGGAGCTGCCATAAGCCCCAGGCTTGGAGAACCCAGGCTTGTGCTGGGGCTCCACAGGGCTGATAATTTAGGTACTGGGTGTGGTTCAACTTTAAGCAGATTCTGCAAAGGGTTCTGGACTTTTCTCATTCACCATTGACCCACAAAGACTGGAGTCTAGCTCAGATGCGGCATATTTGCCATCTCCCAACCTCAGAGAGAATGCAGTTAGATGCCAACCTCAGGAGCGCTTTAAAAGGACACTATTCCTCATCCAAAGGAAAGATGTTCCTCTCAGCCCAGAGTAGCAGAGACCCTACACCAGTGCCACAGCTGCCCAGGAGGCGGCCACTGCTCATCACCATATTCCACATTAGGCCATCAAGGGACAAGGGCAGGGAACAGGCTTTACTGCCCCCATCCCTTCTGTCAGTCAGTATCTTTGTCCCTTCCCACTTCTGCCCTTTGCTAAGCCTTCATTTGGTTTGATCCTAGGCCAGGCTGAACGACCAGCTCTCTCCTGACTCCAGACATGGCTCCTCAGCTATTGGGGCCCTGTGCATATGACAGAAAGGGCTACGTACAGCAAAGTAAGCAGTGGTCCATTCTGCACTTAGAGTCCCCTGAGCAGACAGCTGACTGTCTTGGAGGAGAGATACAGTCAGGGGCCACACTGGATCCAATGCCAGCACTGACGTATCAACTAGAGCCTCAGCCTCCTCACCTGATTGCCAGGGCAATCTCGTCCCCCTCTCTGGGTGGCCACTGTGACTCTGCCAGCTAGTATCTGTGAGGGGGCTCCGAGCACACCTGTCCCAAGTGGATACTCTGGTAGTCCCTACTAGTCATCAAGGTTGCCACAGCACATCACCTGGAGATAGTGGGGGATGAGGAACAGTTCTCTGGGTCCCCTCTCTCACCTCCACAGGGGAGCATGTCCCTGGGGGCTGCCCCTCTACAATGTATTGCCCAGCTCTATAGTCTTGGAAGTACTACTCTGCGCCTACAGTCATTTTGCTTGCCTGCTCAGTGACATGGGACTCCCACCTGCTCCAAAATCTCCAGTTGTCAATGGCTGGGCAGTCTCTGTTAATAACTGCTATTGTTACTAAGCACCTTCACTAAAACAGCTAAAGCAGTCACAAGGCTGAGCTAGTATTGACCACAGACTATGTGCCCGTGCTGCTCCAAGCACGCACACAGCAGAAACTCTCCTACAATCACTGAGGCTGGGCTGATTCTCAACATACAGAGGTACACAGGAAGGCAGAGAGGCCAGGTGACTTGCCCAGGGCCACCGAGTACATGATGGTCAAGATGTAGAACAGGAAATGGCTAGAGGCCTCACGGCCATTACCTGGATGAGCCCTGGTATAGAGGAGACACAGAATGGCTTCTCCCCACCTCTGGTGCCACCCCTCCACATCAACCTGACTAGGGTGCCGGGAGCTGGCCCATGCCCAAGGCCCGGCTCACCGTCTCGTAGTCACGCAGGGCAGCCCGGAACTTGCCCAGTGCCATGTTGCTGGCCGCCCGGCGGTAGTAGCCTTTGATGTATTTCTTGTCAAGCTCGATGGCCCGCGTGGCATCGCCCAGTGCATAGCCATAGCACTCAGTGCGCAGGTAGGCCAGGCTGCGGTTGCCATAGTAGATGGCATTGTGGGGGTTCAACTCGATGGCCTGACTGTAGAACTTGATAGCGTTCTCGTAGTCCTTGGCTGTGGAGGAGGAGAAGAGGCATGAAGCTCTATGCTGCAGGCAGGAATCTACCCTAGGCTGGGATCTTTCTTACAGACGGGGAGACTGGGACTCAGCATGGAAACCTGTCCAGCCCAGGCCTTATGGCTCAGGACAGTCTCTAGCACCTGAATCAATTCTACAGCCCAGCCCAGCAAGGCTCAGGCGTTCTCCAAGACTCTCCATCATCAGAGAGATGTGCCAGGGAGTGGTAGGGCTGTGATCTGAAGGCAGGTTTGGGGAAGGCAGACCAGTCCAGGGGGGGAAGACAAAGAGGACAGAGGGAAGAAGCTCCTTAGGCTAAAGGAAGAGGTGCAGCAGCTTCAGAGGACCAAGACCCACTGTGTAGGAGGGCAGGAACTAAGGAGGGCAGGATACTATAGCAGGCCTAGACACTGGGGCTCTAAGTGTGGAGAGGCAAAGGCAGAAGGTCAGGCTTTATGTGAACCATGCCACAGCTGGGCTGAGTTCTCTCTCCATCAACCTGTGGGGTCCTCCTGTCTCCTCAGCACAGTACCATCTGGTACTCACCTGACACAAGCCAGAGGGCTAGTTCAAGGTCAGAGTCCCAGTCTGTACTGGCAGAGGTAGGTCTGACCCCTCCTCCCAAGGATTCATTAAACAAACAACAGAACCAAGCTGACTCCGAGACCCGCCCAGGCTGGAGGACCATGTGCCTGGGGCACACTGCACCCTAGGACATATGTGCCTTCAAGCAACCTGAGAGAGAAAGCCATATTACCTCATCTCCAGATTGGGTAGGTGGGGATGGGGCTCAAGTTCATGGGGATCCCGAGCAGGCAGAAATGGCAGTGTCTCCATTCCCACCCCCCCTTTTTTAAAGATTTATTTATTTATTTATTTATTTATTTATTATATGCAAATACACTGTAGCTGTCTTCAGATAGCACCAGAAGAGAGGGTCAGATCTCATTATGGGTGGTTGTGAGCCACCATGTGGTTGCTGGCAGAGCAGTTGGTGTTCTTACCTGCTGAGCCATCTCGCCAGCCCTATTTCCAACCCCTTTACTCCCACCATTGTGTGCCCTGGTGGGAACGTGGCACAGTGCAGGCTGAGATACTGGGAAAGTAGCCTGGCTCCGCTTCTTTTAGGCTGGGTATACTTGGAGGACTCCCTCTGTACTTGAGTTTCTCCAACCACTCAGCCTGGAGGGGGTGGGTGTTCCTGACCCCACTTCCCTGCTCTGTAGGGCACTTGGAGTTACCTTCATGCTCTGTTTGCAGAACCCACACACATCAGAAGCTCCTGCCTTGTCTGGGGACACAGCCCTGCCCTCCAGGGACTGCAGGTCTTTCCAGGAGCGATATCTGACTCCAGATAACAGTGACAAGTGCTCAGGGCTCAGACAGCCCAGGGGCCTGTGTCTAGCCCTGGGGTAGAAATGTGAGCTTGAAGTAACAGGCTTCGTAACTGGGGAAGGAAGGAAGTGGCCAAGGGAGAATAGAGGAAGAATGAAGGAAGGGGAAATGTAGACACTGAGACCAGAGGTGGAACAGCTGGTCCTAGGGCACAGCTCAGCAGTCCTTCCTGGACTTCCATCATAAGATAGAAATGTCCCCTCTCAGGAAGCCCTATTTGACCTCCCCCAGCTTCCCTGTCCCAGCTCTGCCACTCTGGTGGTCTCCCAGGCCTTTGAACCTAGAAGGTAGAACCTAGAACTTCCCAGAAGCCACCAAGGCAGAAAGACTAGCAGGCAGGGAAGCTTAGAAGAACCCTCCCTGGAATGTCAGTGCCTCTGAGGGCTTTGCTGGCCTGGCTGAGCTCCAGAGACTGCTGGTTAGTACTCCAACCTGTGAGGTGAGACTTCAAGTGGACAAGGGCGTGCAGCAGGCACTTAAGTGCAGGTGGAGAGCTTCCCCCTAGAGCCTCAGACCCTCAGGCCATATGTCTGCACCTGAACCAGGATGGGCTCAGCAGAGGAGGGAAGGATAATACAAAGAACAGGAGGCCTCCACCAGGAAGGCATCTACCAGCTGTCACACTCCAGCCTGGGGCCATCCTTCATCTGCAGTAGTGTCACCCTCTAGGTACAGTGGGGTTCAACTATGTATCTGTGCTCACAGAGGAGACCCCTGAATCATGATGCAGTACTCCTCACCTTCAACTCTCAGACTATGAAGACCCTTGGGTGAGCACAGCCTTCTTCCTCTGGGAGGAGAAAGCAGAGGCTTGCTTCCGTTGGACTCTGACTGAGCTGGGGACTAGACTCTGTACCCAGAACCCTTACAGTGGGGTTGAGCTCACAGAGGAATCCTCTATGTTTGGGGGTGGGGGGGTCTTCTGAGTCCCTGAGATCCCCCCTTTCCTCCCCACTGAGACCAGATGAGTCTAGTAGGGAGAGTTGAGCTGAGCACGTGGAAGGAAGGGGATATCCGCCTTCAGCTCACACACTCTGACCCTGGGCAAGAAGTTTCACTCTGAGTTGGCTTCCTCTATAAACCAAAGTGGCTGCTCCCTGCCACCCCCAATGCCCCAGGCAGGGCTCACCTCAGGAGTATCTGGCCACCACAGGGGTTCAATGAAAGCTAACTGCAATTATTCTTTTAATTGGTATAGTTGGAGCCTGGGGTTCTGTGCTTGCCACTGCCTGCCCACAGTAGCGGGAGGCCTGGATCTGGAAGGGTGCTCCTTCAAGCCAGCTCCAGGCCAGGCCCCTCTGGCTACCTGCCCAGTCCTAGGTTCCTGAGACCTGGGAGGTAGGGGTGTGGGTGAAGGGTCCCTCCCAATGGCTAACTCCTTCCCCCACTTGTCCTCAGCAGCAGTAGCCCAGTTTCTGGTTGATCTTTTCAGGACCCAATGAAAGATGGTCGCGCTTCCAACCAATACATAGCTGGGCCTGGTCACCTGGTGCTGGCAGCCTTCGAGCGTCCAAACCTTGCAAGCTGGGCATACCATCCTGATAGTATCTCTCACACCCACTAACTTCCCTCCCTACTAGCAGCTCCACCCTGCTCTAAGCTCTGCCCTCCCCTGCAGAGTCCTATTCTGCCCTAGCCTGTATCTTGGCCTCCCAGCTTCCTGCTCCCAGTCTTTTAGAAGGCATGAATCTGGACTAGCTTTAGTTCTCCAGGGCCTCAGCTGACAGCTCAAGTCTCCTCCCACAGCCTGCTGTAACCTTGTCTGTAGTTGCATCCTAACCCTTCTAACCACCTCCACTCCTGCTCCACTTACCTTTGGGCCTTAGCCACCTGCTCTCCTCCCCATCTCCATGCAGCCAACCTCAGTTCCTCCCACTAGCCTGGTCAAAGGTTCCACCCCGTCACCTCCCCCTCCCCCCTCCCCCCCAGTCTCCTCTCTCCAGTTTGGCCTTTGAATCCAGTCTCTGAACGGCAGGGAGAAACAGTACCTGTACCCAAAGTAACTGGACTACTCTCTTACAACCCCTCCATAGCTCCATGCCACCGTTAGGATGATACCTATAAACCCACGTGGCCCTCTAAGGCTCTAAACTCTGGTCTCATCTCTCTCCTTGCTATGTCTTCACAATCCTCCAGCCCCAGCTTCCAGAGAGCTGGGATGACAGGCATCCACCAGGTCTGGGCTTATCCCCATTGGGGGCCCACCTTTCCCTAGGACTCTAAATCCTTCTCACTCTCCCCCACCTCCTCCAGATCTGTTACAGGTGGGTCTCTTTCTCTTTCGGATCATATCTGAAAAAGCATTCCTAGGGACCCCCGCCTACTCCCTCATGCCACCTGCCCCCAATTCTCCATTCCCCTTCTCCTTCAGAACCGAGACACTTGTGCCTGTTGGTCTCCAACTCCTCACTTGCATTCACCAGCCAGGGTCTTCCGGGCTGGCAGCCTCCTTATCATCTTCAACTGTTCTGTTAACATCACTATGTCCATCTGGGAGCAAAACCTCTGATGGACAATGCCTGGGGCTAGGTGATCAGGCATACGGCTTTCTTTCTGGAAGAACCTTGTTCTCTTAGCCTGTGGCACCTTTCCTGGTTTCTCTCCCATCTCAGTCACTTCTCCTCAGCAGTCCCTTCTCCACTGTAAACATGAAAGCTCCATTCTAGGGTCTCTCGAGATCCCACTTTTGGGTGACTTCATCCATTCCTGGGGCGCCTCCATCCATACACACCCAAAATTCTCTCCAGTCTAGACTAGCCCATCTACCTATTCAATGCCCTTTTTCGAGACAACCGAGGAAACCCAAAACTCATCTTTGTAACGACTTCACAGATTTTGCATGCTCAGGCCCCTTATCTTATATGAGTCTTCCTCTCATACCCCCGTTTGCTCAAGCTCCAACTAAGCCAATCTGTTTTCATTCATCCTCCACCCCAGGGTCTTTACACAAAATCAGTGGTCAGACTCACATGTAAAAAAAACTCCTTCCCAATTCTCCTTTAAAAAAACCCCTTTCTCCAGGCACTCTCTACCTCACCATCTAAAGCAGATTCTAAGCTGTATTTCCTATGTTGTCACCTTGACCCAAAGTGATCATCACAAGTTAGCCATTATTGGTTCTGCTTAAATCAGTCATATGTTTCATTCATTGCTACAGCCTCAGAGCCAAGCACAGGCCGTGGCACATGACACTTTAATACAAGTGTACTGAAAGAATGAATGAACAGAGACATGCCCTCCCACATGGCACTCTTAACCCAAGATCACCCTATTCGTTCCTGCTCCACCTCGACACCCTACCCCTTTCCTTGGATCACCCCAAATCGCCTTCCAATTTAATTATCTACCTCCATCCCCATAATCCCCTTCTCTATTGGGCCTTCTCTCCTCAGTTGGTCATACTCACCTCAGGCCTCCCCTCTCGGCAGCGCCATCACGGCCCTAAACACATGTCACTATTTGGTAGCGCCCTCTTCAGGTCTGACCACAATTTAGCACCTCTGTCCAGGTCTCACATTTGGTAGCACTCACATGTCGGCCCCCTGCTTGTCCCTATCGTTTAGCAGCGCCTGCCTCAGTCTCCCCAGTGAGTGGCTTCTGCTCGGTCCTCCACTTCTCAGTAGCTCTCCCTTGTCTGTCGTCCATCCTGGGCCTCCTCCTCGCGCCGGGCTACTCGGTAGTGCTTGCCCGGCGCCCGGGCTGCCGCTCCGCGTTGCCATGGTTCCCCGCGGGGCCTGGCACCCCCACGGCCTGGGCCGCTGTCCACCCTCCCTCACCCCGTCCGGACCGGACGCACCTTTGAAGTAGTCGTTGGCCTGTGTCTTGAGCTCCTCTGCACGCTTCAGAGTGCCTTCGGCCGGGGGTTCGTCCCGGGGGGGCTCAGCACACTCAGTCCGCTCGCCCTCCGCCATCGCCATGCCGCAAAGCGACCCCCACCCTGGCAACGGCCGCTCGCGGCACCAGGCCGAACCGTCGCGAAGGAGTGCCGAGTGACCGCCGCCGCTGCCGCACAAGTGTCGTAAAGCGCGGGCCCCAAAGGCACTCCTGACGCGCCTGCGCGCCGCCCCCCCCCCCCCCCCCCCGCCACAGAGCACCCGGAGGACAAGGTGACCAGAGGGTATCCAGACGGTACTTGTAGAAGTAGCCAATCAGAAAGGAGAGAGGGGGCCTTGTGGGTGGGGGCAGGCTCGGAGGGCGCCTGCTCCCAAAGTTTGCGAAGCTGCAAAAGTTTCTTGGATCTTGGAGATCTGGGCTTCCTTGAGGGTTGGTGATTGGGTTGCGATGCCTCCGGCGGGTGGGGCTGCTTTCAAGGCAGCACTCTGCCCAACCCGGAGCTTGCTCTGGAGCTGGGTGCTGCCAATTACTCGTGTGACCTTGAACAAGTTTATATCCTGTCTCCCCAGTGACCCTTCTGGAAAATGGGTAGTTTCTCAAGCAAACAAAATAAAACTTGAACGTTGCAAGGCAAGGCTCTTTCAGAATTATTAACAGGGCACCCGATCTTCAAGTCTTGAGCAAGTCTCAGTTGTACCGTGTTTGTTCCGGGCCCAACAGCATCTTTATTATTTTATTTTAATTTATTTTGAGACAGGGTTTCATTATGCAGCCCTGGCTAGCCTGGAACTCGCTATGTAAACCAGGCTGGCCTTGAACTCAGAGACCTAGCTGCCTGTGCCTCCCAAGTGTTGAGATTAAAGCTTTGCATCATCATGTCAAGTCCCAGAAAAATCTTTTAAAGGGCCATGAATGTAGCTCAGTTGGTAGAGTACTTGTCTAGCATGCTCCAGATTTGAGTTCCATCTCCAGCACCATATAAATCAGGCTGAAAGGTGCACCTCTGTAACAACCTGAATGCTTGATAGGTGGAGGCAGCAGGATCAGAATTTCAGGTTCAAGGCCAGACTGGGATTCCTGAGACTCTGGTATAGAAACAACCACACCGAGGGGATCTCTTAAATGACACTCCTGTTGCTGCTTTCATTTCCTATGCCTGGATCACAGCTTCAGCCTCCTCTGATGCTTGCGTTCATCCTCCCTCCCCCAGTTTACCTTCCATATGGCAGTCAGAGGCATCTTGCTAGAACACTGTAAGACTGGCACCCGCCCCAGCCTCCCATGGCTCCCCAACTCCCTTAGGAGAAAACCCAAACTCTTTCAGAGAAGCCATGGCTAGTCTAGCCTCCAGTAACATCTCCAGACCCCACCGTGTATTTTCCTATTCTAGAGTCTTTTAAGTCCTCAGGCTAGACACTAACACTAAGTGCTCTAAGGCTGTGTATCAGCCTCACTCCCCCTCCACCCCTGACCACAACTAACAATCACTCTGGAAGATAGATGTTGGTATACGTGTCCACTTCACCTGTGTCCACAGGAATCAACATATTCCTGAAAAGTCTGACCGGGAGTCGGAATCTGAATCTTAATTTCTAGGCATAGTTTCTATTTGACTATACCTGTCAGTGCCAGTGGGATCATGCAGGAAGTGAATTTTCTTTTGATTTTTTTTTTTTTTGAGGCAGTATCTGCTCTAATAAATTTGAACCCAGCTTGGATTGTTCCTGGAGCTACGTGACCCTGGGCAAACCATCATACTATTATTTCCTCTGCAAGGAGGGGATAGTAATAGTGCCTGCCTACAAATGCAGAGGTTCAAGAGAAGCCTGGCTTGTTGGCTCGCCCTTGTAATCCCAGCATTTGAGAGGCTGAGGAGGAAGATTTATCATGAGTTTTAGACCAGGATGAGCCATAGAGTGAGTTCCAGGTCAGCTTGGGTTATAGAGTAAGATGCTCTCTCTCTCTCTCTCTCTCTTTCTCTCTCTCTCTCTCTCTCTCTCTCTCTCTCTCTCTCTCTCTCTCCTTTCCCCAGCTATAAAACCTAACCTAACCAAAACTTCATATGAGTTACAGTGCTTAACTGAGAGATTTAACAGAAGTACTCTCCATGCAGAGTACACTACAGGTAGCCTGAGTTCAACAAAGTGACTAAAGCTGGAAGGAAGGGCCTTTTGGAGGGCGGGGGGGGGGGGCGTAGGAAGACTTTAGATCTTGTCCACCTGGGGAGGCAAGAATGACTTCCTGAGGAGTGCTAGGTCTGAGATCTGAAGTATTAGGTTTTGGTTTTTGTCGCCGGGGTCCTATATAATCTCTGCTGGCCTTACACTCAGTGTGTAGCTGAGGATTACCTTGAATTGCCTTCAGCTAAGAAGTGCTGGCATTACAGGTGTGTGCCACTGAGCCCTGTCTTGTGTGGTGCTGAGGATGGAACTCAGGCCTTCATGCCCGCGAGGCAGTCCCTTTATAAACTGAGGCACATCCTCGGGAAAGACATTTAAAACAGAAGGCACAGCACGTGCCACAACTTGAAAGTGGTTTTCTTGCCTGGGTTCCTGTGTGAGACACGGGAGAGGGGTGGAAGAGTGACACGACACGGGAGACGAAACAGAACAGATACACCCTCCCACGCGGGAATCTGCAGACTCAATCTCCCACGCAACTCTCTCTCTCTCTCTCTCTCTCTCTCTCAGAATTACTGTGCTAAACAGTCCCACACACATATGCAGTATCACAACATCACACCGACATTAAAAAAAGAAATCAAAGGGCACTGTGATCAGTCATGGCTGGAGATGTAGATCAATCAGTAGAGTGATTGGCATGCACAAGCTCCCATGTTCAGTCCCCAGGACTGAATAAAACAGGTGTGGTAAAGCATGCCTG
This sequence comes from Hylomyscus alleni, assembly GCA_019843855.1. Taxonomy (NCBI): domain Eukaryota; kingdom Metazoa; phylum Chordata; class Mammalia; order Rodentia; family Muridae; genus Hylomyscus; species Hylomyscus alleni. The sequence continues at coordinate 12,352 of JADRCC010571514.1, forward strand.
TCACCCCAGCACTAGGGAGACAGGGATCAGGGGGACAGAAGTTCTTGGCTACACAGTGAGTTAACGATCGGCCGTGGCTACACCAGATCCTGCATTCAACAAATGAACTCTATAAACTCCACAGGCTACTGAGAAGCATCAGCAAGTAAAGGCGCTGCCTTCAAGCCTGAAGACTTGAGAGTTCGATACTCAGGACCCTCATGGTGGAAGGCAAGAATCAAGTCCTGCAAGTTGTCCTTTAATAATACACATATACTATGCACACACACCCAAACTCATGCACACAAAACAAATAAAATGAAAAAAAATCACAATGTTTACATACAGGAAATCACAGAAAAATATCCAGAAATCAACATCGATGTGCAGAAGGAATCACACATCTTCCCACCACAGAAGTATAGTACAAAGATCCACATGTTTACACAAAATAGCAACATCAGCGTACACAAAACACACACACACACACACACACAGCATCAGAAAGTATTATGGAAGTCAAATGTAGTGGGAGTGGCACACCCCTGTTATACCAGCACATAAGAGGTGGAGGCAGGCTGATCAAAGTTAAAGGTTATCCTTGGCTACATAGTGAGTTTGAGGCTAGCCTGGTCTACAATAGGCTCTGTTTAATTTTCCATAAAAGAAAAAAAAAAACAAAACGCCAGGCAGTGGTGGCACACGCCTTTAATCCCAGCCCTTGGGAGGCAGAGGCAGGCGGATTTCTGAGTTTGAGGCCAGCCTGGTCTACAGAATGAGTTCCAGGACAGCCAGGGCTACACAGAGAAACCCTGTCTTGAAAAACAAAACAAAACAAAACAAAACAAAACAAAACAAAACAAAACAAACAAAAACAAAACAAAACCACCAACCCCCCTAAAAACCAACCAACCAACCAAACAAAAACAAACAAGGAATCCCAGCTACACAGTGTATCCACAACCCCCAAAGCAACCCCACAGATGAGTCAACACAAGGTCTCTCTGGTGCCTACAAAGGCGAGGTCTTTATGGTAGTTTTGGAGACATTTGTGGGTTTCTGAGCTAAGCATGGCTGGGCTATGTCCTTCCCTTTCTCCTAGCCCAGGACAATTTTTCCCATTAAGGGCCCACAATACCCATGAGGGGAGAGAGGATTTAGACCCTTTCTCCTGTAGCACCTGAACAGGCCACCTCTTGACAAGACAAACTGAGTAGTGCCTTCCAAAGAGGGGTGAATAAGGGAGAGATGGGAGCCTTTTCCTGTGGAAGACCCAGAGTAGCACCATCGTAGAAGGGGAGCCGGGAGTTAGGAAGATGCATAGCTGGTGGGAGACAGCTGAGGGGTCCTGCCCTCTTTCCCCACCCCAAGATATGCAGATAGGGTTGTGCGTGTGCCTGTGTGCGGCTGGATTATGGAGCCCCTAGGAAGGAGAAGGAGCCCCAAGTCCCTAGATACCTAGAATAGAGTTAAGGTTAAATGCATGCCCGGAGGCTTGGGGTGGGGTGTGAAAGAGGTTCTAGGGTAGAGAATTTTAGAGACAGGAGGGGCTTGAGTGTGAACTTCATGAGCAGAGCCTCTGGGAGGAGAAGACTTGAGGGTTAAGAACTGAGACAAGTTTGGTGAGGGCTGGGAAGCCCAGATGGAGCTAGAAGGATCAGATTTGGACCCAGGGAGTCAAGGGGGTGCGAGATCTTGGATCAAGAAAATCTACATGGTGAGTTCTAAATTCTACAAGGAACATTTGAAGGGGACATTCTAGAGCCTGAGGAAGTAGGACCAGAAGCCAGAGGCAATTGGAAACTGCGAGGCCTAGAACCCCAGGGACTCAGAGTGACAGAATTAGACAAAGCTTAGGACAGGGATGTGTCTCAGCTGGTAGAGTGCTTGCTTGTCATGGACAAAGCTAGGGTTCATCGCTGGTACCACATAAAGCGAGCGATCTGCTGAACACGGTGCAATCACCGAGTTTGAGAGGTGGAAGGTCAAGGGTCACAAGTTCAAGGTCATCTCTGGCTCCATAGTGAGTTGGAGGTCAGTCAGAGCTGTATGAAACCCAGCCCATTCCTGGTGGGGGGAGAAGCCCCCCAAAATAAGTTCTAGAATCCACAGGGATTTTTAGGATCTTAAAAATCTAGACTCAGGAGTTGGGGTTCTAAGGTTTAGAACTAGAGAACTATATAAGGCAACATATCAGCTGATATTTTCTTTTTTCTTTTTTTTTTTTTGGTTTTTTGAGACAGGGTTTCTCTGTGTAGCCCTGGCTGTCCTGTAACTCACTCTGTAGACCAGGCTGGTCTCGAACTCAGAAATCCACCTGCCTCTGCCTCCCAAGTGCTGGGATTAAAGGCGTGCACCACCACTGCCCGGCTATCAGCTGATATTTTCAAGTCGTGTTCTAGATTCAGGGTACTCTGAGTCATGAGAGCTGAAGTAAAGAGGACTTGGTACTTTTGGGGTCTAGAACCAAAGGAACTCATGGGATAAGGTCCATAAGCAGAAGACATTTAGAGAGGCTGAGTGTAGCCCAGTTGGTAGAGTACTTGCCTAGCAATGCATGAGGCTCTGGCTTCAGTCTCCAACACCACATAAAACTGGGCGTGTCTGTAATCCCAGCACTTGGGATGTGGGTGAAGGGATATCACGGGTTTAAGGTCATTTGACTATGTAGCAATTTTATGGTCAATGAGTCCTCAAAGTAGTAACAAACTCCAAAAGACCTTTGTTATTTGTTTGTTTTGTTTTGTTCTGTTTTGTTGATTTTGAGACAGGGTTTCTCCGTGTAGCCCTGGCGTCCTGGAACTTGCTCTATAGATCAGCTGGCTTCAAACTTAGAGATTTGCCTGCTTCTGCCTCCCAAGTGCTGAGATCAAAGACATGCACCACCACTGCCCACCTTGATGTTTGAAGCTCAGTAACAGGCAGATCACCAGGTTGTCTGAGAACAGAGGATCCTGGAAGTTTTGAGGTCTAGAGTTTGCATAATCTAAAACATGGGTAATGATTGGGGGTAATGAAATCCAGAACCCTCTCAAAACAACAACAACAAAAAACAACAACAACAAAAAAAACCCCCCAAAAACAAAAATGAAATCCAGAACCCTCTCAAAAAAACAAAACAAACAAACAACAAAAACCCCCAAAAAACAAAAAACAAAAATGAAATCCAGAACCTTCTCAAAAAAACAAAAAGCAAAAGCAAAACCAAAACAAAACCAAAACAAAACAAAACAAAACAAACGAAATCCAGAACCCAAGAAAATGGGCACATGGTGTGTGGCTCCAGAAGAGCCAGATCCAAGTTCAAGACATAAAACTCACTTTACCCCCTCCTTACTGGGGGAAAGCAATTCTTGAATTCTTGAGTGCAGAGACCTGAAGAACAATAAACTTGATATCATGAGGTTTGGAACCAAAATGGTCTAGAAATGAGGTCTGGATTTGAAACCAAATAAACGTCTTACAGATTAGGAAGACTGGAGCTAATAAGAAACTCAGAGTTTCGGGGCAGTGGTGGCACACGCCTTTAATCCCAGCACTTGGGAGGCAGAGGCAGGCAGATTTCTGAGTTTGAGGCCAGCCTGGTCTACAGAGTGAGTTCCAGGATAGCCAGGGCTACACAGAGAAACCCTGTCTCAAAAAACCAAAAACCAAAAAACAAAACAAAACAAACAACCAAACAA
>JADRCC010571515.1:0-14467 GCA_019843855.1 Hylomyscus alleni
ACCCTCTCCGGCCTCCTGGCTCTGGCATTCCCCTACACTGGGGCATAGAACCTTCACAAGACCAAGGGCCTCTCCTCCCATTGATGACTGACTAGACCATCCACTGCTACTTATGCTGCTGGAGCCATGAGTCCTTCCATGTGTACTCTTTGGTTGCTGGTTTAGTCCCTGGGAGCTCTTAGGGTACTAGTAGTTCATATTGTTGTTCCTCCTAAGGGGCTGCAAACCCTTCAGCTCCTTGGGTCCTTTCTCTAGCTTCTTCACTGGGGACCCTGTGCTCAGTCCAATGGATGGTTGTGAGTCTCTACTTCTGTATTAGTCAGGCACTGTCAAGAGCTCACCCGATTGATTCTCTCTCCAGTTCAGTCTGAACACAGCAGCTAGAGACTTCTTTGTCAAAAGGAGCCACATGACAGCCCTCTCCTAACACACTTCAATAGGTCACCAGAGTCTGAAAAGGGTTTAGCAACTTTTTTTTCTGAAATGGGCCAGTAGTAAATACTTTTGGAATTGTGAACCATACGACATCTGTTGCATAATGACAAATTTTCCATTGTAGCATAAAAGCACTTATGGATGGTTTGCAATGGAATGGGGATGTTTGTCTGCTAATTAAAATTTTTCTTTACAGAACTAGCATAAACAGCCTGTGAGCCAAATTGTTTTCTGACTCATGGTACATATAAGATGACATACAATCTATCTTCTGGCTCCCTCTGCTAATTTTCTTCCACTTAATAATTCCACCTTTACAACAATTATCATCTTACAAACAAAACAATAGCTTAAAACAACAATGATATTTGCCATATTTCATGAATCTGAGTAGAATCATCTGACTGGGCAATTATTCTTTTACATATGGTGCCACTCGTGCGCGAAGCCACTTGGATGCACAACTAAGCAGAAAAATAAAATAGTTTGGGCATTTCATGTTAGCTGGAACTGCCTAAGAGCTGGACCTCAACTGGTGCCAGGTTCTCCTTTACATGGTACATCCCTGTAGCTTGAGTTTCTTAAAACACAATAGCTGGGTTACAGGAGAAAGGTTTCCAGGAATATCAAAGTAGGAGTTTAAGAAACTTTGCAAGTTGCTGAGCATCACATCTGTAGACTTTTGATCAAAGCAAGTCAGAGTGCAAGTCCAGACAGCTGGGGGAAAAAGCAGACTCCATCTTCAATGAGCATGTCAGTATATCTTTCCACGGCTGTGACAAACATCCAAGAGAAATGATTTAGAAGATAAGGGGTTTATTTTGGATCATGAGTTTGGAACTTGCAGTCCAATGGTTAGGGGCTCCATTGTTCGCACCTATGGACAAGCTACATATCGTGGCATGAAAGGCCTAATGGAGAAAAGTTGCTCACAAATCAGAGTAGCCACAAACAGAGCCACAAAGAGAGAGGAATAAAAGGATGTAGGACCAAGACACGCTTCTCAAAGGCACATCTATCATCTACAGTTACACTGTTTCTCAGTGTAACTGTAAATCCACCAGTGGATCGAGTCACTGATTATACTGGTTTGAAAAAGAATGTGCCCCAATAGGTTCATATAATTAAATGATTGGTCATTAGGGGAAGATGACTTGAGAGGGATTAGGAGCTCTGGCCTTTGTTGGGGTAGGTGTGGCCTTGATGAAGGAAGAATGTCACTGTGGGGTAGGGGTTGGGGTGAGGTTTCAGAAGCTCAAGTTGGTCTCAATGGCTCTCTCTCCTTTCTGCTGCCTGTGGATCCAGATGTAGAACTCTCAGCACCATGTCTGCCTGCATGCTGCAATGTTTCCTGCCATGCTGATAATGGACAAAACCTCTGAAACTGTAAGCCAGCCCTGATTAAATTATTTCCCTTGTAAGAGTTGCCATGGTCTTGTTGCCTCTTCACGGTAGTAGAAGTAGAGTTCCCCCACCACCACCTTTGCTACTATTATTTCTAGAAAACTTATTTGTTTAATTTTTGTTATTATGGTTTTTGAATTATTTTTAGGATATTAATGAACATTTCCATGATGTCCTTTCACAGACTGCTCATTACTGATTTTTGTACGTTGATCTTGTATCCCTTTACTGAAGCTCTTGATCATTTCTAGAAGTGTTCTGGGGAATTTTGGGGATCACTTTTTTATGATACATCTTCTGCAAGAATAGATACTTTAACTTTTCCTTTCCTATTTGTGTCCCTTTAATTTCCTTCTCTTGTCTCAGTGTTCTTTCTAGGGCTTTAAGTACAGTATTGGCAGAGAGTAAGCATAGTATACAGTCCTGTGTCATTCTTTGTTTTACTGGGATTGCTTGGGGTGATGATACTTCTTACAAGAATGATAGGCTAACAGAAACCCCAGAATCAATTATGGGAAGCCTTATTCCAAATTGTTGATTAGGGGTGTTCAAGAGATTCCAAAAACAATATAAAGTATTGTCATTACTCTTGTACTTAAAGTTGAGATCCTATTGCTGAAGATATCACATATCTCAAACATAGAACTTGGACAGATTGAGCTCCATATAACAAACACCAAAGCCTCTTCCAGGGATTATGAGAACACTGTAGTGTTCTCATAGTATCACAAGAAGTGATTGATATAAGCTTCTAATCTCAATACCTAAGTGTAACTCTCATCCTCATTTAAAAAAAAAAATCTCAAAAAAAAAAAATCTCCATTTTTGTGGAAACTCAAAACCGGTCAAACTACAGAGAGTAAATGACCAAAGGGTTCCTAACTCCAGTTGATACATCAACAATGCATATTCTATACCCATGTCTTAGGGAAACTCACAAAAGTGGGGTTATCAGACGTTAAGAGCCAAAGGACAAGGATGCCTGCTGATAAATGTTGTCTTCAAGTCATGACAGAGAAACTCTACCCATGACCTCTCCACCATATGACTGCCTGAACAACATCATATCAAGCCAATGTAAATAAGGGAAATTCCACAAGTTCCCACCTCTAAATGAAGAGCATAGGCAATCAATGGCTACTGATGGAGGAAGATTCACTTTTCTCCATGAATGAGCCTATTGATAGATAGATATCCATTATATAGGTGAATATGTTTATACATACACACACATATATATATATATATATATGTACATATACAATGCAAACACATGCAATACTCACATTATATATATACATATATATACATGTATATGTATATATGAATATATTTGTCATGGTTTTGGAAGGAAATAGTAGAGGATATAGAAGGAGTCAGAAGGGGAGAAGAGGAGTTATAGAAATTATTAAATACAGTATTGATGTATGGCATTCTAAAAGTAATTATTTAAAAAGATGAGCTATCACAATAAGAAAGTGAACAATTTTAGCCATCTTTATTGAATCTACTATAGCATCTTTCCATGCTTGTCTCTGCTTTCGTTGTTTATTCCCCTTTGGAACTTTATTCTAATGCTACCCCTTTTGTTCTGGTCATGCATGCACTATATGTAAAATGCTTTCTACTTGATTAGTTCTATCTTACTTTTCTTGCTGCAGTTCTATATTTTATACAGTTATTTGTTCACATGCTTACTTTCTCATTCTCCATCACAAGAACTGTGCTCACCCACACTACTTATTCACTATTATCTCACCATTCTCTGGAGTAAGTCCTGCCACACACAAAAAGGCATTCATCAGTTTTTTTCCATGACTGAATAAATGAATGAATAATGGCTATATCAAAGGCAGGATGTTAGTCACTTAAGATAAACACACTCACCATATATTGTTTCTGCCCTCCAAAAACTCAGCCTGAAATTGGAAGTCTGTTATCCTAGAATTAATGATATCGATCTCAACTCCAATAATATGAAAGAGAATTTTAAAACTATGTAATTTATAAGCAAGGTTTACAATTCTCAAAGGTGAATCTTGAACATTAAACATTTAAATGAGTGAGAACACTTGGTACCCCACTCCTTGCAATGGTAGTGGATTCCAGGAACTCATGTTAGGAACCCATCTCAAGCTGTTTCCAAGATCAGCTCTAAACAATGCCAACCGATTACTGTTTCCTGCCAGGAGTGTTGAACAGAGATCTACCAGGTACTTTACATTTATGTTGGAATTCTTGGGTAAAAGAATGGCAAACTTATTGATGAAAATGTCTTATTTGTGTGACACTACTCTCATAGTTTCCCCAATGTTACTGCCTAAACATGAACTGAACAGGACAACAACAGGCATGCTGAAGTGGACAGGCATGGGTCCTCAACCAAACACAGAGAACTGAAGGCTATTAAGGAATGCTGAGAGTGGGAGACATGATCTTGCTTAGGGAGGAGCATACCAAACACTTATCCAATAACAAATGAAGCTCTGAAAACATGCGTAACAAGTAACATATATGGACTGAGCAGGTTATATTTAGGAATATATGCATATAAAAACAATTAATGAAAGGGAGCCATGAATTTTAAAGAGAGAAGGGAGGAGTATATAGGAGAGTTTAAAGGGGGGAATGATATAATTATATTATAATATCAAAATAATAAAAGTGATAACTTTTAAAACCGACTCAAAATATGTTCAAACTACTAATTATAATCTACTTGTTCTGCCTTCTTAACATTTACTACGATGATTATGTACAGAAATATGTCCCTGAAAGACAAAAAGAAAAGCGAAAATTGTAACAGGTCATGCCTGATATATTAACTAACAATTGGGAAATGTGCATTTATTAAATAGTAAAGCCTTCACAAAAAATATGAAATAGCATCAATGTGTTGTGGCATTTACTGAAATAAAGGTATCTCTGTTCATCTAGAATTTCACTAACTCCTAGGTATTCAAGAATAAGAGACATATGTTAATTCTCTGTGTATATAAAGTTAAAATATGATAATAAATAGTGTACAAGTTTTGAATTATGTTCACATTAAAAATTTTGTCTCATTTCGGTATTTTGAATTGCTTTTAGTTAGAGAAAAATTATGCAAATAGCAGTATGCCTCACAATGTTGTAGACATCACATAAATAAATTAGAAGTGACTTTGAAAGCCTACCTTCTATCATTCACAAAGAAAAAACGTTTGTGGGAAAGCAGGTGTGGCTAGAAGAGTGAGCGCAATAAATAGACTCAAAAATGAAATAATGCAAACAAGATGAAAGTTTACTTCTCTCTGATAAAACAGTCCAAAAGTTGGCAGGCAGGCCTCTCAGGGGACCTTCCCAATGCAGTGACTTGGGAGCCTAGGTTGTTTTGCTTGTTCCTTTGCTCACTGTTCTTGTGCACATTGCCCTCATGTGTGCACCTGAATAACCATCACAGCTCTGCATCCTGGCCCATGGAAGAGCACCTGAATAACCATCACAGCTCTGCATCCTGGCCCATGGAAGAGCAGAAAAGACTTACAAAAGACAAGCAGCTTACTTTCCATGTATTTGATCTAGAATTAGCTTCCACTAGAATGTCTTCCACTAGAATCAAAATGTAATCTTCATTTCATTGGTCATGAGACTCATTACCACTCAAAGGAGCACATGAACAGATGATTAGCAGTCCATTGCTCTTCCAGAAGACCCAAGTTTGGTTGGCAAGACTCAAGTTAGGCAGAATAAAATTGCTTGTAACTCAAGCTCCAAGGGATCTTAAACCCTTTTCTGGCCTCCCCTGGTACCACACTCACGTGTACATGCAGATACTCACATATATACTTACTTAAATGAAGTTAGTCATAATGGAATCCACTTATAATCACAGATCTTGGGAAGCGAGGTAGAAAGAGAGAGGCTAGCCTTAGAGACATGATAGGGTCATGAGATTTACTCAGAAATCAAGACAAAATAAAAAATCGATTCATCAGATTATGGTATTAAAAAGAAAAGAAAAGGAGGAAAATGAAAGGAAAGGAAAGGTGAAGACAAGAAAAAAAGAAAAGAAAAGAAAACAAAAGAAAGAAAAGAAAAGAAAAGAAAAGAAAAGAAAAGAAGAAAAGAAAAGAAAAGAAAAAAGGATAAGACATAGAAAACAGGGCTAGCAAATGATTCAGCAGATAAAAGATAAAAGCACTTGTCATACAAGCTAGACTTCCAAACATGATGGAGAGAGTTATCCTCTTACCTCCATATGCCAAGTGTGTGTGTGTGTGTGTGTGTGTGTGTGTGTGTGTGTGTGTACACATATCATGGCATGCATGTGCATGCAAACACACACACACACAAGTACGTAACTTTACACCTAGAAGACTATGGACAAATAAGCAGCCTTTGAATTAGTTGTCAAATTCCTGGAATCCTAAAAATAGTAAATTGATTTACCTATATAAAATTGGCAATAGCACTTGGGAATATTAATAGTGGTTCAACTTCACATCCCCACAAAAGAACAAAAAACAAAACAAAACCAGGAAAATTACACTTTCTGCTGCAGTTTTTCTTTGTCAATATAAGGAAGGCAAAAGATTAGTCATATACATGTACATGCACACACTCATCACCCACACGCACACAGACACACACACACATACACACACACACACACACACATACACACACACACACACACACACACACTGAATAACAAGGAAATGCTATCAAGCTTGCTGTCCATCAGTGCTTGCTGTCCATCAGTGCTTGTTGTCCATCAATACTTGCTGTCCATCAGTGCTTGTAGTCCATCAATACTTGCTGTCTATCAGTGCTTGCTATACATCAGTGCTTGCTGTCCATCAGTGCTTGTAGTCCATCAATACTTGCTGTATATCAGTGCTTGCTATACATCAGTGCTTGCTGTCCATCAGTGCTTGTAGTCCATCAATACTTGCTGTATATCAGTGCTTGCTGTCCATCAATGCTTGCTGTCCATCATCAGTGCTTGCTGCCCATCAGTGCTTGCTGTCCATCAATGCTAGATGTTTTACGGTAACCAAAAACTGATCTCGAATAAAACAATAAGGCATTTTTAGATCTGCATTGTAGATAGGGCAAAAAATCAAACTAACCTGAGAGGCTATGCAGATGATCAAACACTTTATTTGGAGAATGATCTTACCCTGAATGCCAAGATCCATGCAAGGCTTGAGTAAATCCAGCAAGTAGATAATGATGGTCACTTTCTAAAAACTCTTGAATTCAGCACAAAATTAACAACTAAAACACTGTCCTTTTAAAAAGAGATTCACATGCTTTGTTTGTAATAGCCCGAAATGGACACAAACTAGCTGTCCCTCAAGTGAAGACTGTGGTACACATACACAACAGAATACTACTCAGCTATTAAAAACAGAGACATCATGAAATTTGTAGGCAAGTGGATGGAACTAGAAAATATCATCCTATGTGAGATAACTCAAATCAAGAAAGATTCATATGGTATGCACTCACTTAGAAGTGGACATGAAAATGTACAGAATAGGGGCTGGAGAGACGGCTCAACAGGTAAGAGCACTGACTGCTCTTCCAGAGGTCATGAGTTCAAATCCCAGCATCCACATGGTGGCTCACAACCATCTGTAATGGGATCTGATGCCCTCTTCTGGTGTGTCTGAAAAGAGCAACGTGTACTTACATACATGAAATAAATAAATCTTTAAAAAAAAAAAAGAAAATGTACAGAATAAGCATGCCACAATCCACAGATCCAAACAAGCTAATGAGGGCTCAAGGGAGGATGCATGACTCTCACTCAGAAGGGAAAATAAAATAGACACCCGAGATAGATAGATGGAGGGAGGAAACTGTGTTGGAGTTGGAGTGAGGAGGGGAAAGGAAATGAGGATCAGGTACTGGTGTGAGGAGGAAAGGGCTGGGAGAGAGAACAGAAATCTGTGGGGGGCATCTCTGGGACTAGGGAGAGACATAGGAATGGGGAGGCTCCCAGAACTGTATAGGAGTGACGCTAGATGAGAATAATACCAGCTAGGGATGTGGAGACTAAAATGGCCACTTCCTGTGGCCAGGTATGTAGCTAGGCAGGACTTCCAGTGAAGAGAGGAGGACATCAACCCACTCACAAAACCTTGGACCTAAAATTTGTCCTGCCTACAAGATGTGTAGGGATGAAGAGGTAGTAGAGAATGAGCAAACAGCCAAGCAATGACTGGCCCAACTTGAGATCCATGCCATGTGAGACAACCAACCCCTAATAACTATTAGTGATACTCTGCTGTGCTTATAGACAGGAGCCTTACATAACTGTCTCCTGAGAGGCTTCATCCAGCAGCAGATGGAAACAGATGCAGGGATCCACAGCCAAAACATCCGTCGAAGTTCAGGGAGTCTTGTGAAAGAATCGGGGATAGAAGCGAGCAAGCCAGTGAGGTCAAGGATACCACAAGAAGACCTACAGAGTCAACTAACCTGGGCCTACGGGGGCTCAGAGACTTAACCACCAACCAAAGAGTATACATGGATTGGACCTAGGCCCCCTACACATTTGCAGAGGATTGCAGCTTGATCGTCATGTGGATCCCCTAACAATTGGAGCAGAGGCTATCACTGACTCTACTGCCTGCCGTTGGAACCTCTTCTCCTAGCTGCACTGTCTGGTTGGACCTCAGTGGAAAAGGATGCTCTTAGTTCTGCTGTGACGTGATGTCCCAAGGCAGTGGTAGTTAAGGGAGGCTTCCCCTTCTCTTCAGAATAAGGGAAAGGGTAATGAGAGGAGGAATTTGTAAGAGTGGGGCTGGCAGGAGAAGAGGAAGTGGGCCTCGATCGGGATGTAAAGTGAATAAATACACTAATAAAAAAAATAGAGAGGAGATCCACAAAAGACTGTGGCATAACGGTACTAATACTGCATCTTTATTAAAAAAATCCATTATACATAGTATGAAAAATTATACATACATCCAACATAACTTTGAAAGAATAAGGGAAAACAAAAGAAGGGACATAAGAGTATGACAAATGTAATATGAACCAAATATAAAAGAAAGTAGGAAGCTACCCTCTTAGATATCTCTCTGTATTTTTACATTTTTCCATAGTGCTACATAATTCCACACTTGGTCATATTGTGTAACCTCCATGCTGCTACTTAATAAATAGTAGTTATTAAATCTTGCAGTATTTGGTTTTTTTTTTAAAAAAAATCATGTGTTGTTAGAAAATAACACGGCAATTAAAATTCTATTCCTATGATAACCAAAACAAAAAGGAAAAAAAGAAAGTTCAAAGAAAATTAAATACCAGTAACTCAGTAACTGAATGAATTTGCATAATTACTAAGATTAAATGTAGATTATCATCATTCATTGAACAATTAAAATTAAGACATAGGGATGCACTTTTTCTGCAGTTATATAATTACAGAATGTAAAAGGGAATTAGCTAAGAAAAATTAACCACTCATTGAAAATTACTGAAAATGATATTTAAAACACAGCAGGATTTTTTAAAATTTCTACCATTTCTTTTATGGTCTTATTCAGGAATATTGTGAACCGGCTTCTGATACTATACTACCCATAGCTGCTGGCTACATACAGGAGTCAACCTGCCGTGCAAAGGTTTCCTATTGGAGAATGGGAAAATCAAAAACTCTGAACTCAGAAAAGAATCTGTGCAATTTTCATGAAAGATGATATAATATTTTATATTTCTAGATCACATATACTTCCTTGTGTTTTTCTAGTTTCATTAAAATATTTCCTTAAAAATTCTAGATTGCCACATAAATAAGCCAAATGATTATTAGCTTATTCCTGCTCTAAAAAAAAAAAATCCTCAGCTATGCTACCATGATAATTCTCAATTTTCCTATCATGTGAGAATATGCACTTGCCTATATTCAGAGTTACAAACATTTTTCTTAAAATTTCAAGTGCATTGATTAGCTTTCCTTTATTATACTTCTCAACAATATACCAACTTCACAACTCTAGCTCAGCTGTTAATAATCAATTAGGAGTAACCTTTGGTTCATTACAAAAGATCAGTAATTCAGCAAAGATATGTTTGTGTGTGTGTGTGTGTGTGTGTGTATACATATATTCATGTGTGTGCGTGTGTGTGTATGTAGTTCTATGTATTCAAGGAATAATGAACCAACTGTACAATACTGACCCAAATCCCAATGATTCTGAATTTGCTGCCATGTTGAAAAGCAAGTTCTTATTGTCCACATCAGAGTAGACTCAAAATTACTGCAGTGAGACAGTATCACTTTTGCCACTCCTTCTAGAAAGAGCCAGATAGAAGTAAATGTTTATAAGGAGCCATATTGTGAGGCTTTGAAAGCCTTCCCCTCTGCCTCAGCTAATCAGTTCTTCAACTATAAACCTAAAACATCTATAGGAACATATGAATCAGTAAGCATTGCAACAGCTCTTGACCAATGAAATCATAAAAAATCAGAATTTTATGTCGTTTTTCACACCATGGAATACCATTTCATTTTTTAAAATTATTTTTGTAGTCATTTATAAAAATGTAAGGGAAATTCTTAACTCTATATCAAAAAGGAAGTCAATAGCCTTTCTCTCAGATTATAAATAGTGATGTCAAGGAGCTGACTGAGATAGGGATTTTCAAAGAAGAAATAGAGGAGAATAGTCTTTAATTTAGGCAGAGGATGTGAACACTCATGTTATCACTTAGTAACCCTGTGACTCTGGAACAGTCAGATTTATAATGAATAAAGGACTGTGTACCAACAAATTGTTCAGCATGTCAAGATATTTCCAGGAGTGCAATAGTGGCCATTGTATCTTGTGTGTAACCAACCATCCAATTGAACTTAAGGCCTACTCAACAGGATGGAATTAATGCCTAGTAGCTTAGAGAATTGTCTATGGCTGGTAAGAGGGTGGACAAATCCTCCTTCTTAAGCCAGTACAACATCTAACTGCATTCTAAATATGTGGGGGTTTTTTGTTTTGTTTTGGGGCAAGCATTTTTTTTTTAAATTTAAAATAACTTTTCTCTCAGACTATTGAATTATAGTTTGGCTGAGTAAAGAAGTGTATGGGATTTGGGAGGAGATGGGGATGGCAAACATCATTCATTAGTATTACTCAAATACAACTTGTTCTCTTTAAAAACCACACAAGAATAAAAGAATAAAAGGAACAAGAATAAAAGGAACATGACTCCATCTTTTGTTTCCTTCCAGTTTTCCACACAAACTCTAATCTCTTCCTACACAAATTTAACTAAGATAGTCTCAATATTGTCTCTCTTTGTTTGTTTCCCACTCATATTGCCAATCACACTGTACAGCATTGGACCATATGATTTTAACAAGTGTCCATAGTCACAGTGTGTTTCAATGACTATTGATGCCTTGCTGTCTTCCCAGAAAGAACCTATACAATTGGTCATATTTTCCTTTCTGAAGAAACATTCTTTCCTTTGCTTTTATGTAAAAAAAAAAAAAAAGTATGTCTGCTTTTTTCTTATATTTTACAGTCACATCTCATCTGATCCTTGGCAGACTCATCTTTCTTTTGCCAGACTTTGGCCAGTGAAAATTTCTCAGGTCATGGGTCTTCTCTACTCCAATCTTTGTACTGTTCAGCTGTCTCTCAGGTACTTCTATTTCTACCTAAATTCAATGGTCCTCAAATCTGTATAACCAGATTAGACATTACATTTTCTCTTAACTCTATAAATCAAATTTTATATAGCAATTTATATATCACAAATGAACTTTGACACATTCACAATCAAAGTGTATATTCTGAAATCAGTGTTCCTATCACTGTTCTAGCATTGCTTCCTTCTATTTCAGAAGCCTTCACTACCATTCATCAAGGGTAAATACTTTAGTGCTAGGTATTATTAGAAATCATCTCTTAGTAATGTCCAAAATCCTGTCAACACGGATTCTAAATCCTTCTCAAATTTATCATCTCTCTATTTTCAGTAGTAAGTTCAAATCAATATAACCATATGGTAATCAGTTTCAGTATATAATATAAGTTGCCAAAGGTAGACAGTGCTTAAACACTAAAAGATGGACAAGCCCCAGGACTAAACAAAGTAATTTATTAAAGACTTATTAAATGATACACTTATTGTGTGATAGCACAAGAAAATCCAAAAACTCAAGACAAAAAGGAAGTTATTACTTATCTTGACAAGTGTCCCACAGCTCAGCTACATGGGACTTTATCACACACACACACACACACACACACATACACACACACACATACACACACACACACACACACACACACACACACACACACAGCCCATAAAATCAGGAAACATAATATACAAGTAAAAGACCTGTATGGTAAATAAATAAATAAATACATACATAGACAAATAAATAAATAATAAAAAAATCCCAAAAGTATTTGAGTTCATTTTGTATTGGCCAAATTGGCCATCTATTGCTGGGCTTGGGATTGCCCTAAGTGTGGTTGGCTCTTACATGTATGCCCAATGAGACTCCATTGGAGAAAACTGATATTTCAATTGGAGACACCTTCTTAGTTATGGATGGGGGTTTATGTCCACTTCTTCTCTCAGCACTGGGACCCCATCAGGCTTAAATCTGTTCAGGCTCTGTGAATGCTGCCACAGTCACTGTGAGTTCACATGTATACCATGTTTCTGAAGGAAGCTTTCCTTGCTGTCTTCCACCTCTGCTGACTGTGACATTTCTGCCTCCTCTTTCCCACAGTTCCCTGGGGCAGGGGGAAGGTTTGATAAATTTAGTGCACTTAAGACTGAATAATCCAAGGTCTCTCACACTCAGCAAGTACTGGATAACCGCTATGTCAATTTGACATAAGCTAAAGTCATCTGAGAGGAGAGAATGTCAATAAAGAAAATGTCTCCATAAGATCCAGCTGTAGGCAGACCTGTAGTGCATTTTCATAGTGATTGACGTGGAAGAGCTCAGTCCATTCTGGGTGGAGCCATCCCTGGGTTCTAGGTTCTTTCAGAAAACAGTGTGAGAAATCCATGAGGAATAAACCAGTAAATGGTACTCATCCAAGGCCTCTGTGTTAGCTCCTGCCTTAAGGTTCCTGCCCTGTTCAAGTTCCTGCCCTGACTTCTTTCAAAGATGAACCGTGATATGGAAATGTAAGCCAAATAAACATCCCCTCCCCCAACTTGTTTTGGTTTGGTCATGGTGTTTCATTGCAGCAATAGAAACTCTACCTAAGACACAGCACATGTATTGTCCAGTTCTGGGTCTCTGTATTAGTTCCCATCTGCAAGAGGAAGTGCCTCAGGTGATGGCTGAGTGAGACATTGATTATGTTAAACTCAGTTCCTGGAATTACTTACTCTGAGATAAAAGAAAGACAAAAACTTAAAAGGTTATATTAGAGTTTAAATATTAGATTAAATATTAAATATTAGAGTTTATATGCCATTCAAATATTAAAATTTAGAAGGAGTGAAACTAAACGTCCTGAGAAATAAGAAAGTCACATGAATATAGAGAAATTGAATGCAACAGCTTGGTCTCACTGCAAGAAAAAAAAGTGATCTTGGATATATCTCTCATAAAGTAAATGATAAAAAAAAAAACCTTATTACCCTCAAAGCTTTCTTACACATATCAGAGTCTGAAATAGACTCACAAAGACAATTGTTATCAACATCAGACAACAACAAAAACAATAAAAAGTAAAACTGTCATTTGTTTTAGACTACTTTGAAAGAAATAATAAGAGGTGAGAACCGTGGTGTCTATGGACTTGTGTGATCTCTCTGTACCCCACAGAGTTCAATGTAAAATTCCTCCCTCAGCTGTAACCCTGGCACTTGGCAAAATGTCCCATATGTCTGTTATATTTAGTAATGCTTAGGCACTCAGCGTGTTCTTTCCTCCCACAGGCACTCAGCCCTCCTTCCTGTGTTCCTTTTAGTCTTATGTTATCAAGAACATCTTATGCATTTTACAGCTGAGATCAAATGAAACCATACTAATTATACTTAATTATTTAAATAGCTTTGTTATTTCAAGTATCTACTATTGGAGAGTTATTTAATCAGAGCCACAGAAGCACTCTTCTGTCCATTTCTTTTTGAAGTTAAGTCCATTTTTTTCAGTTTATAGACAAGCCTGGAATCTTCTATTACAAAGACCATCTGGATAACACTTTCAATCACAACTGTTATATAAATTGCTTCACTCCCACCCCTACAAGAAGTTTAGTTGACCACTTGTACATTTGATGTGGTGAGGGGACACTTTAAAAAAATAAAACAGCCTGATTCGTTGCTGAGAAACTCCTGTACCTAGTAGAGTCGACCTTTTGCTGATATAAAATGTACTTCCTTTATTCTCTGCTGGTCCTAGTTAAAATCATTCTTGTCCATAAATACTCAACCACCAACCACTATTGAAGTCATCCCACTCACAGCATCCAAAAGAGGAAGAAGAATAGGCTACCTCTCTAAAAGGCCTTTCAATGTTGCCTAATATAGTTTCAAATATTTAAATCCATGTGTATATGTTCATTCAGGATTCAGCCTCAGCTTCATTTGGTGATTCTGGATCTCTCTCTCTCTCTCTCTCTCTCTCTCTCTCTCTCTCTCTCTCTCT
>JADRCC010571516.1:0-12111 GCA_019843855.1 Hylomyscus alleni
CTTACACCACACAAATATTATTAGTATCAAAGGGTATATGCATAACAACCACATTCTCCAACCTACCAATAATGGTATCTTTTATATTCATATTAATGTTATTAAAAATATACTATTTAATCCTGTTCCAGAGTTCATAAATAAATAATTAGAATCCAAACTAAAGGACAACATTACTTAGTAAAATATGAAAATTACTAATTTAAAATAGTATTTTTACTAAAAAGCTAATAACAAACTCAACTCATTAAATATAGGAAAACAAAAATAGTGAAAAGAAAATTTATTAAATTGTAGAAGGGATGTTGAATATAACCATATATCAATTTGAACTGTTTTTTTTTTCGAATATCAAAGGCTTGTGGCAAGACTGGATGGATGTTTGTGTGAGAATATGTATGCATTTACTATGCTCATAGGTTTGCCATTACTCAGCCTTTTATTTACTCACGGTGCTCACTTGATCATAATTATGGTCACTATATCTATGGTCGTTTTGTTTGTTTGTTTGTTTGTTTCATGACAGGGTTTCTCTGTGTAGCCCTTGCTGTCCTAGAACTCACTCTGTAGACCAGGCTGGCCTCGAACTCAGAAATCCACCTGTCTCTCTGCCTCCCAAGTGCTGGGAATAAAGGTGTGTGCCACCACTGCCTGGCTATATTTATGGTCTTATATTTAATATTTTATATTTCCTAGAGTTAATATTATTACCTTGATTTGTATCTGTTTGGTTTTGTTTATCACTATTACTGGTTCCTTTCATGGAATCACAAGCTTCTCGAAATGAGTCTCACTACAGCTTGTTTCATTTCAGATTCTCAGGCTCCTTTCTCGGTCACTCCATCACCAAGAGGCTTTGTTCTTGCTGTGTAACTCACTCAACAGGTCAGACACACAGTTGTCTTCCTCAGACTCTCCTACAATCCTACACTGTTGAATTGTTTGCCAGATAGCTTGAGAATTCGTTCTCTGATTGATTCTCCAGAATCAATAGGTTATCAAAATTAAATGAATAAACAAATAAGCAAACAAATGTTTAGTGCAAATTGTAAAGTACCTACCTTCAAATTGTTCATCAGCATGTATTTCAGAGACCCCTCAAAATAATACAGGGGTTTTGCCATGGCTTCTGGTCGCCTACCAGAACTACATGTGGATTCCATTTTTAGAATAAATTTCAGTCACATAACATGGAAAAATCATGCTGGTATTGGCTTAGTAGCTGCCTTTTAAAATTTATGTATTTGTTTGTTTGTTTGTTTGTTTGCTTATTTTGAGACAGGGTTTCTCTGTATAGCCCTGGCTGTCCTGGAACTCACTCTGTAGACCAGGCTGGCCTCGAACTAAGAAATCCGCCGGTCTCTGCCTCCCAAATGCTGGGATTAAAGGTGGGAGCCACCACTGCTCATCTAGAAGCTGTCTTTCTGATGGCTAACTTTCATAATGCTAAAAAGTATGATTCACATTGCTGCTCAAGAATAATTTTCTTTTTTTTTTTTTAAGAATAATTTTCAATAGTTTTATCCAGCTGTAAACTCAGAGAGCTACAATAATAATTGGATAGGTCAAACCTACCCATTGGTGTGATAATGGTATTAATGTTATAGGTATAACCTACCAGCTTCTTACTAGACTCAAGTCCCCCAATACAGAAGAAACTCCTGCCTGCTACCAAAACCTGGCCAAGAACCTATGTCTGGGAAGGCACAGACTCTAGTGGACTTTGGACTTCAATTTAGCCAGATGAACATGGTATCCAGTTGCTTTTTATGTAGTTGCCCTTATACCCACAGAGAGTGAATCTGAATCTCCTCATGAGAGGAGATTCTTTTGGCACTGGGCAGGGGTAATACAGATATTTTAACCTGGTCAAAGTACAGAGTGCTCGTCACTAACTGGGACTAAGGAAACTTTGAAGAAAGAACAAAAGGAATATAAAATCTGGGGAACAGGGAAGATCACCAGAAATAAGCACCATTTTGCTCTTGAGTCCTTATCAGCTTTGGTTGCTGCATCAAATGAGAATAATATAATCATGTCAGTCAGCAGCCCACCATGGAGTCTAGGGCTGGCTCCTGAACCCCATCTTTAGCTAATTGAATAGTAGTAGTTGATGCCTAACATGGTAGGGATAAGTCAGTTTTCCTCTGGTCTGAGGACCCTAGTAAATGTTGTAAGATCCAGTGATGACTGCCTTTTACCCACCTGCTTAGTCACAACACCCACAGATCTATGGAAAATCAGCAAATAATGCCAGGAATATATGATAGGAGAAGCTACCAAGGGGGCTTAGAAGGAAATAAAATAGACTGGTGTCCTTGGAAGTCATAGAACAGTGACCTAACTATTCCTGTTAGGCCCAACTCTTTAAGGATTCATTGGGAGCAAATCGTCTACATTGGCACCTAGAGAAGCATTCTTCTTGGAAAGCATTAGAGATAGGATATTTAAAATAAATTATTTTGCCTGAAAATAATGTAAATACTGTTTTGGGATTGTTTGTTCATTTAGTTTTGTTTGTTTCCTCTTCTTGAAATCAGTAAACGAGCAGACTTACTAATCTCATGTCATCTTAGAGTCAATCAATTAAATATTACAGGATGATTAGGGTAATGCATTTTAAAAAATAAAGTGGACATTGTTCTAATTGACTTCAAATTCATATATGAGGAAAAACAATATTTTACTTTTCTAAATTCCTCAAAATTTGTATGAGAAGAGGCATTCTCTTGAGATGGAGGTAGGAATTAGTCACAGTACAGTAATCTTAAACTGAAGCAAAAATGAATGCCTTGTGCTCAGCCAATTCAATACTTAGATGTTTCAGCCAATTAGTTTTCAAATTTTAATTTTTTGTAAAACAAATAAAAAGAAACTATAGTTTTCCTTTTTAAGAGAACATTTAGTTTTTAATATAATGAATAATGATAAATGTTTAAGTTGAACTGGATACTTTTCTTGTTGCAAGTATGAGTTCTTTTTAGATAGATCAAATGTGTATATGTATGTAAGTGAGCATAATATATGTATATTGAAATTACTGAGTAACATGTATGTAAATTCTTTCAAGAGAATATGTCAAATTAAATAAATATTTATAATTTTAATTTTATGAAATGAGCTTTTAAAGAAATGGTTTATTGGTGAATTGAAATTATTAGCAGTTTATTTTAATTTGACATAGAGCAAATTTTCATGAGGTTAAAGGTTAAGAAAGCAGAATATTTTTCCATATGTTTGTCTTTAAAAGTATGCTTTTTGATTGATAATTTATTGACAAAATCTGTTACATAGGAACAAAGTTTGCAAATTAAGACTATACATTACATTTTTAAAAGATTTATTTATTCATATATATGTATACACACACACACACACACACACACACACACACTCTGTCTTCAAGTACAACATAAGATTGTCAATTACAGAGGGTTGTGAGCCACCATATGGTTGCTCGGAATTGAACTCAGTGTTCTTAACCACTGAGCCATGTCTCCAGCTCTAAACATCACATTGTTTTGTTTTTGTTTTTTTTTCTTTTAGGGACCAACTCAAATGACAATTATTCTAAGTAAAACTATCTGAAAGAATTGGGGTTTTTTGTTTGTTTGTTTGTTTTTTTGTTTTTTTTTTTTTTTTGGTTTTTCGAGACAAGCTTTCTCTGTGTAGCCCTGGCTGTCCTGGAACTTACTCTGTAGACCAGGCTGGCCTCAAACTCAGAAATTCGCCTACCTCTGCCTCCCAAGTGCTGGGATTATAGGCGTGCGCCACATCCTAACACATTCATAGGCAGAAATTTAAACACATGTCAGTACATATAAATTTTTTTAATAAGGACTTTTTCACATTTAGCCTCAAGACAATCTGTTCATAAGAAAACATCCTTCCCATGCTTCTCAAATGTAACAGAATTATATTTGTATATTTATGTGTAACATTTTGGACACATTTATAACACATGCTGGTTGGATACAGATGTTAGTGATGTGTTTTAACTCCATGCATTTCTCTACCTGCTTTTGTAGAATATATTTTATGATTTTGTGTTCAGTTTTTTTAACCTATATAGTAAAGACAGTGACATGTATATCTGGTCTCAGTTTCATTGAAGGTCCAATATCCTATATACCAATGGATTGAACTTTCCATGTCATTCCAGTCTATTCCTGTGACAATGGAGCTATTAACACCTATACTATCATCCATCCACCAGGTCAACCCAAACCACACTACTAAAGTGACAGATGCCCAATACAGTGCCGAAATCAATTTAAATTTATGTGCTTTGCATTTGTTGTTTTCAGTTCTGCTCACAATTTTTTTTTGTTTATCCTTGTCCTATGATTTTTCTGTGGGTTCTTTTTTTTTCTTTTTTTTTTTTGGAAAACTTAATCTTATCAAATGTCCTTTAATTTCACAGACCATATGAAAAATACTGTAATTCAGAGTATTCTATTGCATGCTCTTTTCCTTAGAAAGAAGTGTGAACTGGAGAGTTAAGATTAATGTAATTTAGCTGTGTCCATAGCTAATCAGTACAGCAGCAGAGGCATGCATCTACTGAATTCACTTAGGGCAACCCTGATTGATATCCAGGTGAGGCCACTCACGCCCTATCTCCTCTATGTAAAGTTCATTATTTCTGTTCTTACAAGAAAGGCAGAAGAGATGTTTATACATCATGGTGTTTCTTTTGGGTGATAAAAGACTCTCTGTATTTATCTAATGGAAAATCCTGCTGAACATTTACAGTATAAAGTGACTCATTAATCTATGTAAAAATAAATGAAAATAAGGGCAGAGACAGTTCTATACACAAACATGTGAAAGGTGAAAGGGAATATGGCTGGTACCAACTAGAATTCCACAGTTATAGAAATGAAGAAGTGCCAAGGAAGAAGTAGGGAATTTACCTTTGTTTCCTTTTATCTTCTACAAAACAAAAACAAAGCAAAAAACCCACATGGTCCATTTACTGAGAGAGAATTCAAACAAATGCCTCCATTTTACTGGGGCATAAACATGACATGCAAAGTGAAATACAATATGATTCTTAAACTTTAATAATTTAGCACAACTGGGACTTGGAATGTCAGTGTTTGTGTGAATGGGAGCTCAACAGAGCATTGGAAGGTTGCAAAGTCCTAGGTCCTCTGCATAGTCAGGAAATACAAAAACATCCTCACTGGCATCTGGCTTCTAATATACACAAAGGAAATTTTCCAAGTTTGTCTGAACTCCTGATTATTACTAGCCAATACAAACACTGGCAAATATTGAAAATGAGATCAGCTGTCTCTTTGGTTTTCTAATGACACATAAAATATGCACTTATGTTTCTGAAATTATTCACTTGATTTACTCAAAAGGTGTCTCTTTGTATAAGATTGTCATACTCTAAAAATAATAGGAAACAAACATTCATAGATAGGATAAAATAGCATCCACAGGAGAATGAGAAGTGGCAGCCAATACAGGGAGCAAGGAACAGACTTGAGTGTGCTATTCTAGATAATTCGCTGAAAAACCCATATTTTTCACATATAAAATATTTTAAGTTAAATGTGATGATTGCTATGGCTCTTTTCCTCTGAAAGGAGAATCCCAACTAGCATTTGTTGAACGTGTTTGAAATATCTGCTACTTAGATTCACTCAAATAATACCACTTGTATGCATTTCCTAAATTTTGACTAGCTGCTTTCCTGTCTAATAATTATGGTCAATGTAGACCTAAAACACCGTATCAGGTTCAATTTACATTTCTGTAACTTTGTTTTCATGACCCGTGGTAGATACCTTAGCTAGTTTGTTGTATCATTCATACTGAATCTATTGATCAATCACTACGTCCACGCAGGTATCTGCTGATTGCTGAAGACATTGTGTTCTTGAGTCATGGAAAATGAAGAAATAAAACTGGTGTCCATCGAGAAGCATCATCCCAACTGGATAGCTTTCATGATATAAACTACAGAAGGAAGAAAGCAGTTATCACCCTTAAAAGTTGTTAACTTAGAACTACAATAGTAACCAACTTGGTAGGACATGCCTGCTGATTCAGTGTCACACAGGTTGTGAACCACTTTCAGATTAGATACAAAGGCTGCTTTAAACTCACCTTTGGCACCAATATCAGAGTCAAGAAGCTGGGACTAGACAGACAACATAATCCCTTGGAGAGAGCATAGTATTATTGTTCTGTTTAGTAAGCATAGTGTTAAAGTTGATTCTTTATAGCTCATCTCTTTACCCATGGGTTATTTCACCTTTCCACCCTCATCACAAAATCATCTTACTTCACTGAATGGCATCTGTCACAGAGACCCCTAAGCGGTCAACATGCAGAGACTATGAATCTATGGAAATGGTCAGCCCTGAGTGTGACATCCTGGTTACATCCTCTATTCTCAGCTCAAAGGGTTCACGGAGTACGACAGGGAAGATCTGTTTAAATAACCTGATACAGTGGTGAGATTCAGTGGAGCAGTATTTTCCAACTATGTCAAGTCAGGTGCATTTATGAGGTCACAACAGTTGTGAATATGTGCATGATATTTATGCAAGGGTAAACCAGTCAGCACCCTAGGATGCAGGGAAGGGATATGAAGTCCCATATCAGGCTGAGAATATCTTGTCGGCTGGCTACAGCTTGGGAGGGAAAGTCATCTTTAAGAGTGTGGTCTCTCAGAATTCCATGATGCTTCTGTTCTGAGAGCTGATGAACAACAGAGATTGGATTTTATATCTTTTGTTTTGTTTCATTTTGTTTGGTTTTGTTTTTAAATGGAGACACAAATTTTATTGTATATAAAGGAGCTGGTTCTGGAGGATTTGGCAGATTTGGATATGCCAAATATAGTATACATTCCTTCGGCCCTGTAGCAGGACTGGCAGTCTCAATTAACCTGGACCCCTGCCATCTCTCAGACACTGGACCACCAACAAGGCAGCTTACACCAGCTGATATGAGGCTCCTAACCCGTACACAGCAGAGGACTGCCCGGTCTAGGTTCAGGCAGAGAAGATGCACCTAACCCTGAAGAGACTGGAGGCCCCAGGGAGTTTAGAGGTCTGATGGGGTGGGTGATGGATGGTGGGGACATCCTCGTGGAGACACGGGTGCAGGGAGGAGGTATGGGATGTGGAACAGTTGGAGGGTGGAGCAGGAGGGAAATAAAATCTGGAGTATAAATAAATAAATGAATAAATAAATAAATAAATAAATAAACAAAAGATTAAATGAAATAATTCTCAAAGAACTATCTTTTAAAAGAAAACCTTTTTATATAAACAGGCAAGAACATTAAAATAATAACTTAGAAATTCAGGTATATATATATAATAAGAATAATAGTCCAGAGGGAATTTGTTTCCATAAAAAAGATATTGCCTACGGTAAAACAAAAATTTATCCCTGTGAATTTGTGCTTAAATATCCTTGGCATAAACAAACATAAATACAGCCATACTTATACTATATCCAATCATATTTTCAAAACTAACAGGAGTACTTTGGAAGCATGAATTCACTGTACCTTGAGTATTTCCATTGTAGAATTTTAACATTTTTGCATGGCATTTAGTATGTTTAATGTAATGTAATACATAGGTCATAGTCTACATAACTGTTTTCTAGGTTAGTTTTAGCTTTTGTGTACACACATTTGCATGCGTCTAAGGATATTTATATAATATACTCAAAATATTGGTGCTAATATTATCTTACTAATATCAATACATCTTGCTGTTGTATTGTCTTTCCTGTAGAAAAAAATTAATTATAACAACCAGTGTAGATTTCAGATTCTCCAAATTTCTCTTGAAAGGTTCCTCATTTTCTTTGCCATCAATCCTATTTCTTCTTATATACAGAGGCATTCAGAGTTCAAACTGTCCCATCCATAAGGGACAATGATATTCTCCTTCTTGATAAAAAAATAAAACATTAAAAAAGAACTGTTATGAAAGAGCACAGACTAAATCATTGGAAAAGAGCTGTTTCTCTGCAGATTCCTTCCCCAGAGACACATTGTAGCTATGGTTAGCTTGAAAAGAAGGCATTAATTAAAACTCGCTTTCAACACTGAAACAATACAAAGGAAATAAGCATGCAGAAGTCATATGTTTATTCATGTTGAAAACATCTAACATTTGTGTTTCTTTGTTGGAAGTTCCCAAAGCTCATTAGTGTAGAGACCACTTGAATTGTATGAACTTCGGGATTTGGGCCTTTCACACTTTAAATTGCATGTATTCAGCAATTTCTGACTGAAGCTTTAAGTTTCTTGCAGCAAACCTCTCTCCAATTACTTGGATCTATGACAACAGAAAGCAGAGTGTTACAGTTTCACATGCTTAAGTCGAGCTTTATAAATTTCAAATACTACTTAAAAGTAAGATTAGGAGATTGACTTTTTATGAATTCTGTTTGTGCATAGAGACGACCCCTTATACTGAACTAGGTACTGTCGAAAGCCAGGATAGAATAAGCTAACAGCCATATTTATAAATTAACTGGGAGTCATTAGCAACTGGATTGAGAGCCTCAATATATTTTTAAGCAACACAATTATAATCACAGTCACGGAGGTACTGCATATTCCTGATGTCTGGTTCAAATAATATAGAGTTTAGAACAGGTAAGAAGAGGCAGAAAATAACAGAGAAAGACAAACATCTCCAGTGGGAGTCTCGAATATTTTTCTTCAAAGGTATTTTTGTTTCCTGTTGCTGTGATCAGATCTGACAGCAGCTACATCAGGGATGGGGGGATTGAGAAGAGACAACGTCTCCTGGTGGAAGTGGGATGGCAGAACAGTAGAAACATCTGGTCATACTGCCTCTGAAATCAGAAGACAAGGCGAGTGTATGCAGAGGGTCAGAAAGCTTTCTCTTCTATTTAGGTAAGGGCTCATGGTATGAGGCTGACTATGTGTATGTGAGCCTATGCACGCCCTTGAACTCAGTTTAGATATCCCCTCAACATGGCCAGAGAGGTTTGCTTGCTTTCTCAATGATTTTACATCCTGTCAAATTGATGACTATAAAGTCCCTTCTGCTTTGAAACCAAAGATGTAAAGCATGCATATTTCTATAGAAAAAGTTATCTTAAGACTTAGTAGATCAAAAGAGCATTTATTTATAGTCATATTTTTGATTCAGCAGCTTGGCCAGTTATTCTTATTCTTGTCAGACTGGGCTGTGCTTTACTAGAAGTTTGCAGTGTGACTGACTGACTGATTGACGTATGTAGGAGGGAGGGTCCAGTTGCTTCCTGAACCCTGACTTGATTGAAGCTTACACCAAGATCTCCCTTTTCTGCTGTGTTTGTCTTTTTCTGTTTGTCTTATATGGTTTGTACTGCAACAGCAAAATAGCTCCAGAGCTGAGGTGATTGGTAAAGGACAAACATGTCTCACCGTTCTGGAGGTTGAGAACTCTAAGTTCAAATTGTTGTTAGGACATGTTACGTGGTAAAGGCTGCTGTCTCTGCATAACAGAGGCATTTACAATCAACCTTACCTCTTTAACACCATAATATTGCTAATTTGGTTTTAACCTATTGATTTCAAATAGCATATATATAGATTTCCTGTGTGTGTGTGTGTGTGTGTGTGTGTGTGTGTACATGTGTGTAAAATATATTTTTATTTATTTATATTATATTTATTTTTAATATATAATTAGCATTTATGCCTTCAACCTGTTGAATTGCTGAATTCCTAATCAAAAGTAAGCAAATGTACAGGGAGACAGAATAACCTCCTTCATTTGAAAGTTTAATGAATCTTTAAGCACAGGAAGTTGGATGGCAAATATTCTGACCACACAATGACTACACCACTGTGTATCCATGTGCTAATGGAAAACAATACCTAACTGCCTACCTAAGTGATGCAATGGCTCACACACTGCACTGTAAACTGTGTATAAATGTAAGCACTGCCTTAAAGCTTTTATGAAATCTAGTTATCAAGTATTTGTGAGTAGCTTGTTTAATTTACTACAATAAATTGGTAAGTGTAAATAGTGAGTGTTTTGCTCTTGGTGCTGTATATTTGAGAAGCTGCACTTAAACAAACTTGATTCTGTCTATTTTATATGATGTATCTTCTCTGTTTCTTTCCATACTTGGAGACTTGGGACACTGAAAGTTTACCTTGGCAAAGAGCCAGTGATGAGTCAAATCAATGCTTGAAGTTGCCCAAATTAAAAGAAAAATTACTACGCTGAAGGATCATAATAGTTGATTAAATTATTTAATATTTTAATACCACCTAGCACTGATGGTCATTTAAGTCCTCAATAAATATATTATTATAAGTTATTTCACTTTCCTCCAGGACATTCTAAAAGATAAAAAATCTATAATAAAATCTTCATAATGAAAATTCAAAGAGAAGAGTCAAAGTTGATATAAATGTAATTTGAGGTTGTATTATCTAGAAACTTGAGGCAAAAAGTCAATATTTTACATGGATTCTTTTCTGCTTTTCTTCCTATATCCATTCCAATTGAACCTTTATATTTTTATTTTATTATTAGTCTAAATATTAATATACATATACTGTGAATTACCTCAATCACTTTTCTAGTATTCAATAGTTTTGTTAGAGTTTTCTGACTGATATATCCATTATTCACTGACAAATCAGGTCATTTAATCTATAAGCTCTACATGAAGACTTGGCAGTACTTAGAAATATTGTGCTGAAGAACTGAGAAATTATATTGCAAGCCAGCTAAAAATGTGTCAAACTTAAAAGAACATGGGTAGTTTTACTCTATAGTTCCCACAGCTGTTAAATGATGTGTCTTATGCAAACACCCTTCCAAGCATCTGTGCTGAGTACATGCTCTCGGGCATCTGCAGTGCTAATGGACTTTGTTTTAATTTCTGACAGTGCTGGTACATAGGTTAAAGACTATGGACCTAGTGAAAAGATATTTTTAAATTGAAATAACCATTTTCCTAAATTATGAGCTTTAGTCATAAATAAAATAAGCAGACCTACAACTACAGGATAAATTGTTTTTTTTTTTTAATTTTCATTCTTACGGAGATTTTTTATGCCATGATCACCAATATCGTTCAGAACAGTGGTTCTCAACCTGTGTGTGTGTGTGTGTGTGTGTGTGTGTGTGTGTGTGTGTGTGTGTGAATGTAGACTAGAAGAAAGTATCAAATTCCTAGACCTGAAGTTACAGGTTATTTTGAGCTGCATGACATGGGTGCTGAGAACTGTACTTGAGTCCTCAAGAAGAGCAACAAGTACTCTTAACTACTGAGCCATTTCTTCAGCCTCTATTATAAACTATTTGAAATGTTCTGTGGAGATGAATGAATCAGTAAGATGTCTAGCATATGAACCTGAGTATCTGAATTTGTATACTCTGGTGAAAGGCAGGACAGCAGCTCAGCATAGAGAAGTCAAGAGAGAGTAAAGTGTAGATAGATGAATCTTTCTAACTCAATCACTGGGTAGCCAGCCTTACATAACAGCTCTAAGTCAGTGGTAGACCCTTTCTCATTAAAGACATGATATAGTGCAATAAAAGGAGACACAAAATTAATCCCAGGCTCCAAAATCATATACATAGGTATGAACACATACCTGCACAAATATATGCACAGCACATATGATCAAGTTACACGCTACACACACACACACACACACACACACACACACACAAACACTAAATAAATACATGAATGATTTAAAGTTATTTTAATACTCATTGTTCAGAAATGAATTTGTTTGAAAAATTCACATGTTAAATGCATACCTACTGGTTTTGGTTAAAAATGAATTTATGCCATGTTTTCTACACACCCCCTAAAAAGCTAGAGTCAACCCTACATGATAGGGCCAAGTACTGACTTGAATCCACTGATGTCTGACCTTACAGGGCAATAACTGTAGCTGAAGTGTCTGGAGCCTCTACAGTCTTATAGAAAAATTGTACCCTTTTAGACAACCCAAATCTGTACTGGACTGGAAAGTATACTAGCAATAGGTTGATAAGAGAATGTGAGGATATACAAGTGGAGGAGAAAAATACAGTAGAGAAGAGAAATAAAGCAAGTACACGGAATGCAGTAGAG
>JADRCC010571518.1:0-12649 GCA_019843855.1 Hylomyscus alleni
GATTAGATGGCTTTTATTTTTACCTACTACATGTAAAGCAATAGGTGCCTCATGCACAATGCCTAGAATAATTACTGCTTTAAGGCTGATACAAAGACTGCCTGGTTTATGAGAAAATATTTTACCCATGAAGCAAAATTTGCCTTTTACTTTTATAGCAGAAATGAAATTGATGGCAAACTAAAGCACAAGTCACATATTAAATGCAGAGAATAAGAATTTCAGAACAATGCACTTAGGGGAATATTATTTGTGGAATGTCCACATTCTTTCCAATAAAAGTCACTTGCTAAAAGTGACCAAGGGTTTTCTTTCCCCACCTTGTGCTATCTCCATAACATCGGACTGTCACTTTAACTAACAGACATACAGCCTATTCAAACTTTTATCTCTCTCCCTGCATCACCTTCAATTCTTCTTTATATACTTGCTTTTATCTAGATGTCAGATTCTTTCTAAATGATAGATTGTAATCTTGCTAGAGCCAAAGATGAAACTCATGAAATGATGGATTTGATTTTCAGAGATGTGATGTAGTCAGGTGGCAGCTACTTAGAGATGAGCTTCCAGAGAAATTTAAAATTATGTGCCTGTTGCATTAACCCATGACCCCATGGCTACAAAAACTTACAGTTAATTTTTTTTTAAAAAAAGTTTTTAAGTCCTTATTTTTCAGGTATCTGAGAACAACACCAAATCATAGAATTTTAATGGCAGAATAAGAAAGAATTATATCCTCAAAGTCAATCCATTGCTTTAAGTACATGCAAATTAGCCATGTGTTTGGTCATTTTATTATAGTAAGTGTTTGCGTATTCCATCTATTTGAATCATTTAGGGATGTAAAAGACAATTGTGTGAAGTTCGTATGGACTTCATAGCCTAATGAAGGAAACAAGCACAGAGATACTAAAATAGTGCCTCTGACCTTCTCTTGGTATTGTAGAAGCTTTTGTAAGCCAGGAATCATGCCCAAAATGTGTTTTGAATTTATTTGTGAAAGCATACTGTTCATTCAGCTGAAGTTCTGTGCATGACTGGTTAAGTTTCCCAAGAATTTGAAAGGAAAATGGCTCAAGGCAGAAGAGCATTTGGGGGAAATCTCAAACTTTTCTGAGTGCAATTTCACAATACAAAATTTCATCTTTGTACAGTTTACCACAGAACAGTCTTTAGTGATGAAGCAGGATTTTAGTGTTCAGTGATACATCATCTATACATTTCAGTGGAGGTCTGAGAGGTTGTGCATTGGGAATGTTCTGTTGAACACAGTCAAAAGCAGTTACTAAGATACTTGAGAGGCTCTATTTTAAGAGTTTCATATATGCTAACTCATTTAACCTGGCAACCTATGAAAATGTCAACACACATTATCCCTGTTTCAAAAAAAAAAAAAAAAGCAAGAGAGAGGCCAGAGAAGGTAATGTTTTAATAGCTCAGAGCCAATGAGTGGTAAAATGTGAACATTTCTTTAAGAAGTTTATTTCTGGTCCCAAATCCAAGAATTTAACATTTGTATTCAGGCACTTCCACATGTAATTTGAACTGTAGTTTTATGTGTTCAGAGAGAATTATAAATTTTTATGTCAATAAAACTCCATTTATATTAGAAAAACCTGAAACTAATTCTCTAAAACTCCCATAATATATCTTAAACTTTGATTTTATTTAGACATTAGCAGTAATAGTCAGACGTATGGTAAGACATACAGAAATTATAAAGAAATAGAAATGTAGCAACTTTCTTTTTAAAAGCACATTTTTAGGGCTTGCAAGATGGCTCAGTAGGTATTAAGACATTTTCCACCAAGCCTTTTAACCAGAGTTGAATCGTGGAAACTCAGGGTAGATGGAAAGAATGGACACCTGCTAATTGTCCTCCGACCTCCACATGTGTGCATGCATATGCACACAAACATAAGCACAGAAACAAATGAATATTAAAATTTATTAGTTTTACACACACACACACACACACACACACACACACACACACACACACACACCATTTTGCCTTCATCATCTTTCTGCCAAACACTTTTCCCTTAACCCTCTTCTTGGTAAAGATTTAGTCATAAAAGAACATAAGTTTTTTTTCCTTTTTATTAAATGTTAGTTGCCTAGATTGGAAACTATTCTTCAGTTTAGATGGAAGACATTGTGGGTTATGGTTCTGTCTCTGAGCCTGCAAAAAATGTTGTTAAGGACAAAGCAGAATGATGTTCTATATGAAGAAACAAACTGTCCTGATTGCTCAAACAGACTTCTCTGTCAGTGCTCTATATGGTGTGTGTCAGGCCTCTAGGCAATCTCATAGGGATATTTGATCAAACTCATCTAAAATACTGCCAAGCAAGATACTTAGAGTCTCCTCACCTTTGTGTCTGTTTGATATATGTCTTTCCTAACATGTACCAAGTACTGGTTCCACATGAAGGAGCAACCTGGAGGAGGTTGCAATCTGAGCAGGCAGAGTCCATCGTGGGCTACTTCACAATTCTCACTTTCTCTGCCTTTTAGAAAAATTCAACTCAATCATACAAGAGAGATGATGCTAAATACTTCCTGTTCTAATCAACATCTACATGCCTTGGGATCCAAGTTAATTCCATTAATCCTTGAAATTCCATCTATGTCTTCCATCTCCTCCTGCTGGACCATACACTGGTATAAAATATAATTTCTAATCAAGCATCTCAATTAAGTATTGTAGAGTCTTGCTGGGAGTGTGATCTGAGCCCAAAGCTAGAGATAAGGACTATATGAAACAGTAGCATAACATTGCTCCGCAGTGGCCAACCTTGTACTGTTTGGAACCTTTATTATATTTCATTCATTCTGTATTTTACTATTTATTATTTATATCATCACTCTTAGGTTCAGAGTCTATATCAAGTATGATTTTCTATTTGTAAGTAGTTCATAACATTTACTTATAAAACTTTTAAGGATGTCTAGCTTGTTTCTGGTTTTATTTTGCCAACTTGATACAAGCTAGAATTATCTGGGAAGAAAGGATTCTCAACTAACCAAATACCTTCAAGAGATTGCCCCTTAGAAAAATCTACTGAATATTTTATGGATTGGGAGGGCTTTGTCCTCTCTGGGTAGTGTCACCAATGGTCAGGGATAAACTTGAGTTGTAAATGAAAGCCACGAGAAGTGTCTTAGCTATTTTTCTATTTCTGTAACAAAACACCACTACCAATACAACTTATCAAATAAAGCATTTAATGTGGGACCTGAGGCTCCAGAGGATTAGAGTTCAGGAACATCACGATGGGGAACATAGGAACAGGTAGACTGGCATCACACTGCAGCAGTAAATGAGAGTTTTCACCTTATCTACATATAAGAAACTCTCTCTTTCAGAGATAGACAGACAGAGACAGAGAGAAACGGGGAAACACGCAAACAGACAGACGGACAGACAGAAACAGAGAAGCACAGAGAATACAAGAGAGGAAGAGAGAGAGGGGAAAGGGAGGGAGGGGGAGAGAGAGAGGGAGAGGGAGAGGGAGAGGGAGAGGGAGAGGGAGAGAGAGAGAGAGAGAGAGAGAGAGAGAGAGAGAGAGAGCTAACTCAGAATGGTATGGACTTTTGAAACCTAAAACTCAACTTTCAGAGACACACCTCCTCCAGCAAGGACATACTCCCCAATTATTTCTGAAAAATTATGTCATGTGGGGACCAATCATTTAAATTTAAATGTATGAGTCTATGGGGCCACTCTCATCCAACCATCATGAGAGACAAGCTAAAGGTAACATTTCTGCATGGTTTCTGCTTCAGTTCTTAACTCCAGGTTCTTGCCTCGACTTCCTGCCTTAAATTCCTTGATGATAGACAATAATGTGCAAGTAAAAGCAAAATAAACCATTTCTCTTTAAATTGCTGGTGGTTACTGTGTTTTACTATATCAAACAATATGCTAACTGAGGCAAAAAATCGGTACTAGGAGTGGGATATAGAATTGAGAGACTTTTCTGTGGTTTTGGTGACATTTGAACATTAGTCTGGAAAATCCATTCATTAGCGAAAGTTCAGTGACCAGACCTATAGCAGCTTGAAGGTAAAAGTGCTGATATCAGTGTAGATGAATGAGGGGTGAGTTGTGAAATATTAGAGGGAAATTTCAGAGTTTTTTTTAATCTAACAGGACCATTTGATATTTTGAATTAGAATCTGTAATTTTGGTCAGTTGAAAACTCAGAAATGGGTCTGATTAACATGAGACCAGAACTACTAAAATGAAATCTTTGCTTTTCTGGCACTAATATTTGTCAACTGAGGCTGAAGAATTGTCTATGATTAGCAAGAAACAAGCACCATTGAGGTAAAATATTCAGGAAAGGATTATTTTTAGGGTCAGTACACACAAAAAAGCTGTGGTCCATATAGTGTCTTATGTTGGCATAAGTCAAACTTTGCAATGTGCAAGAGAATCCTGAGTGATTCTGGTTTCCTGGATAGGATCAGTGTCCCTGAAGTGAGACCAAGAGAAGCTATTGGTGAAGATGTAGCTCAAATGCACTGACTAATTTAGCATTTGGAGATGAGAGTATCATGGCATAACCACAAAGGATAACAGTCATTGTTGAGTGGATCTGGCCTGAGTCTATGTATAAGCTGCTATAGATGGCAGAGTTGGAAAAGGGGAGTTGACTCAGTCCATTGAAGCCCAGCAAATCGTCTCTGACATCTAGCACTGAGCTTTGAACTTTGGCTTTACATTGCCCTAATTGTAACTGTTTATTATAAAAAAAAAAAGAAAGAAGCATGACAGAACCCCACAGTTAAGAGAATTTGGAATCTTGGAGAGGCTTTGGGCATTTAAAAAAATGCTTGGGATATTTCAGAGGGGCTTTGGACTTTGAAAGGAATTTTAGATGTTTTAAAGAAACTGAACTAACTTAAAGTGTTAGAAGATTTAAAGACTGTGAGACTTTTAAAAGTTGGGATGTTCAATATTGTTACATTATCAACATGACATTTTGTGAACAATAAGACAGTAAAGTTTATGACTTAGTAGTGACATGTTTGGATAATTATGTTATCCTATGTATAGTTTGTTCTTTGGGTTTTTTTGTTTTTGTTTTTGTTTTTGTTTGTTTCTTTTTTTTTTTTTTTGTCAACTTGACACAAGAATCTGGAATCTGGAATCTGGAAAAAGGAACTTCAAATACCTATAGGTAAGATTTGTTGGGCATTTTCTTGATGTTGGTAGACCTGGTTAGACTCAGACCTTAGGCAGTAGTGCCAACCCTGCATAGGTGGTTAAGAGTTATCCAAAAATGTAGGTTGAGCAAGCCATGGGAAGAAAGCTAGCAATCAACATTACGTAATGGCTGCTGCTTCAGTTTCTGTTTCCAGGTCCCTTCCTTGAGTTCCTATCCTGACTCCCTTTGATGATGGAATGTGAAACAGAAGTACAAGGTTACTAAAGCCCTTTGTCTTAAATATCCTTTTGGTCACAGTGTTTGTTGCAGCAAGATAGCCTAACTAAGATAGATATGTGACCTCGTATCACATAAAGAGTGTAGAAGTATAAAATACTTGTCAAGACTCCTATGGAGAAAATATTCTTTGTATTGTTCTTCCCTTTCTTACATCTGAGTTCATCCATATGGTGACTACCTTTATAGTTTCAAGATATTACCATAAGCAAGTAGTACTACAGCTTCTTCTTCATTTACCAAGTCCCTTTGTTCACTGAGCAAATGCCCTTTGGCTCCTCGTACCTCACATACATATGTCCTGTAAACAGCATAGTAGAGATGAATAACAACATAAATAGCAAGAATAATTTGAAACTCACATAGAAAATCATCTGACTCAGCAGATAAATTTCTGAATTCTTAATTTAGAATATGAACTGTAGAGCTTTAATTTTCTCTAAAGTATAAGGCAGTAAAAACTTAGTCAGGGACTTAATGGCGTTTTTTTTCTAAATAATATTTAATGAACAATCAAAAACAACAAGAACAAACCCCTGTTGCCTCCCCCCTCCCCATGCCTGCCACCCCACCCTCTCCCACTTATCAGCCCTGTCATTCCCCTACACTGGGGCACAGAACCTTCACAGGGCCAACGGCCTCTCCTCCCATTGATGACCAACTTGGCCATCCTCTACTATACACATGCTGCCAGAACCCATGCCAGTCCCACCATGTATAGTCCTTGGTTGGTGGTTTAGTCCCTGGGAGCTCTGAGGGCATTGGTCAGTCCATATTGTTGTTCGTCCCAAGAGGCTGCAAACCCTTTAACTCCATTGGTTCCCTCTCTAACTCCTTCATTGGGGACCCTGTACTCAGTTCAATGGATGGCTGTGATCCTCTACCTCTGTATTAACTTAATGGCATTTTATTGTGACAAAATGGTTAATCACTATTTCAGCTTGTGACAGCCTTCATGTATGGTTTAATCATATAAAAAGTTTGTCTTCCCACCAAAAGTGGTTTTTCTAATGAATCATTATTAAACACGTATTACATGTTTTCTGGAGAATGTATGGCCACCAAACTTTTAGGTTTTTTTTTTTTGAAAAGTAACTATAAAATGCACATAGACCATGTATTGCTACCACATTACAAGATGTCAAGAGGCTAATGATATTGTTTTGTGAAAACAATGTTCATCTGAAGGTAGGCAGCTTCTTGTTTCAGTTCTCCACTTCTGTGAAGATAAGTGGGTTTTATGCGGTTCTAAAAGTGAATTAAATTTTTCCAAAGTATGTTTCAATGATTACAATTTTAAGTAAAGGTAATAAGGTTATGTGGCACAATACATTTGGAAAGCCATGAATTGAATGCTGTACGCAAAATGGATCTTCAAACTTGGAGTTTTCAGGCCTTTAATGTGAAAAGGTGGACTACAAGTAGGTCAAGGGTGGCACTGCATGCTGCATTTCTTAAGTGCATTTCTACGACAGAGGTGTTTTGAGATGACTGTTTAAAGGAGACTGTTTAGAGAAATAGCAGGGTAACTTATTGACATCTGAACATGGTTATCTCTTACACTTAGAAGTTAGAAGTGTCTGTATAGACCGAAAATTGTTTACTTACTCTGCAGAAATTTTAGTTTACTGATTTTCTTCTTTGGTCTGAAGCAATGAAAGTGTCCAAGCAGTTACTCCATCAACCTTGAGACATAAGCATCTCGATTCCAAAGCATGTGCATCTACACGTGCTCTGCCCTTTTGTTCCTGGCTTCAGGGACTTCACATTATGGCTATATAAAAGAGACTTACACACACAAAAAAAATTAAATCATGCATATACCACCTGCCAGGTGACATATGTCGTATACCAGGTGTTCATGTTATCCATAAGGGTTATCAATAAGAACTAAAAAGGTAAGAACAGGCTTGTTGAAGAACATAGGAATTAAAATTAAATTAAAGGAAGTACAGAGTATTTTGTACTTCTATGCAAATAGCTTTGTAGAGAAATTGGATGATTACCTTGAATTTGGGAACAAATTATAGAAATTCTCACAGCTAGGCTAATAATCACCCTTGTTCTTTATTGATGTGAATTGAACATCTCTGTCTTTATGAAAAGATATAAAATCTGAGGTCTGCCTGAAGACTTATAAGTCTAACCTTCTAGAAAGAATTCATTATATCATGTATGGTTTAAAATGTCTGTAAGCCTTGGAACTATGACAAGTTAAAGCATTTTGAGACATCTTTGGACAATGTCAAATCTCATGACATTGAAACTCTAAAAGAAGAGGAAAAAAACCGACCTGAACTACTTGTCACAGAAATCATCTTATTGTCATCTAATCTTGGGGCTATTGGTTTGGGATAGTGGAAAATCATGAACAGCAAAAAAAAAATAAAAAAAAATAAAAAAAAAATGCAGATTTGTAATTTCCCTGCCTTTTGCAATTTTTATTTTTATTTTGCATCTAAGTTTTCATTTTAGAGAAATACATTTTCTTCATTTCAAGTAAAAAAGATAAAACCTTTTAAAATATCTCCTGAATTGAGAAGTTATTTCACAGCTCTACTAGTTTCAAGTAAGCCAGGGAGGAAAAAAAATTCTATAAAGTAAGCTATAATTATTTTTTCCACTGTATGAAGTTGCGCAAGATGAGGAGTTCTTTAAAAACTACATATTGTTTTTAAGACTTTTACCATTTCATAAGGATCCAACTCAATTTAGACTCTGAAAATTACTAAATCCTTTTTCATCTCATTTATTTTAATTGGAATTTTGATTAGTCATTGATAAAAGCTGTTGACCTAATCATTGGAGTCATTGGAGTCCCAGTGGTCCATTGACTTTATTTTGGTGAGTGACTAGCTTGACAACTTATGAACGTTAAAACATAATTATCATCCCAAGTCATTAATCCCAAACCAAAAAACATGAACAGTCATTAGAACTTTAAAAAAAAAATTATTATTATTTACAGAGTCTGAAGTATTATCAGACTTGTAGCAGGGAACCTAAAGATGATAATCAAAGTTGTAAATGAATTATAGTTTCTACTTTTATTCACCTCAAAGATTGGTAATGATATGGGGGACATAGGACTAAATAAGCCATGATGAATCAAGGGGAAACTGCTATACAACATTAAGAAAAAAAATGTTTGAAATCAAATTAGTGAGGATGACTACAGCTACTGTTGAGGAACTAATCCATTAGACAGAAAGCAATTCCACTGTCGACATTTGATAATACAAATATGCTTGAGCAAAAGTGGGACCTATAATGAAATGTGCATCTGATGGCTATGTTAAGAACAAATGTAACTGAGATTAAAAAAAAAAAGCAAAGGACTTCAGAAGACAGTTATTTCAGTTCAGTTTCTGTGATACTTGTAGGAGACCCCTTGAAATGACCTCAGAAAGACAAGGTTTGGCCTTATCTTACTTACAATGACTGAGGGTTCCCTAAGAAAGCCTTTTCAGTGTTACAGAGTCCATAAATATGCAAAACACTGAAGCTCATAATTAGGTTGAATTATATTACTTCAGTCTAGTGACAGCCTGGACCTTATATTTAAAGAAGGTTCCAGGCTGGTGAGATGACTCAGTGGTTAAGAGCACCGACTGCTCTTCCGAAGGTCGTGAGTGAATTCAAATCCCAGCAACCACACGGTGGCTCACAACCACCTGATCATGCCATCTTCTGTTGTGTCTGAAGACAGCTACAGTGTACTTACAAATAGTAATAAATAAATCTTTAAAAAAAAAGGAGGTTCCACAAACACAGCTCAAGTCAAATACAAGAAGTCTTTTGATTTTAATAAAAAAATAAATGTGCCAGACTTGGGAGTGCACACCTTTCATCCCAGTGCTTGGGAGGCAGAGACAGGCAGATTTCTGAGTTCAAGGCCAGCCTGGTCTACAGAGTGAGTACCAGGACAGCCAGGACAACACAGAGAAACCCTGTCTTTAAAAAACCAAAATAAAATAAAATAAAATAAAATAAATAAATGTTCATTCTATTTTCCTTGATTCAGTTGCAAATATTAAAAAAAGTTTTGTTTAACATGAGGTTAAATTCAAATATACAGTACCTGGGCATGGTGTGATAGAACAAAGGAAAGAAGGCATGAAGATCATGAGTCTAAGTTTAAGGCCAGCCTGGATTGTTTAACACTCAATTTCAAATAAGTGAGTGCTGAACTGTGGGTTTATGATATAGCACTTGAATCAAATGACTAAGGTCACAGTTCAGTACCCACAATACTACACTGAAAAAAAATTATAGATTTCCCCAGTCTCTTGTCTCTAAAGTATTCATTGTACCAGAGTTTTCATAGTCCACATCTTTCCATTCTTCTCAGGATTTCTAGGTGTTTGTTCATCTTACCAAAACATTAATGGAAAAGTGGACAATTGTGAGTCTTCAGCTGTATTTGCCTCCCTCTAATAAGTGTGCGGTCCTCCCTCCTTCCTGTGCTTCTCTTTTACTTCTTGACATAAATAGAAAAATTCACACTTTAGTGCTAAGCTTCTTAAATGCTTCTCTTTGATAAGTTTCAGAACATGAATCTTTGTTTTGATATTAACTTTTATGACTAAGTCATTATATAAGAATAATGAATTTGGTTGGACGTTTAGATGTTTAAAGACTGATGGTATGCTTTTAAATCTCTATATGAATCTAGCACTTATAAATTTTTCAGATAAATATAGGATACTTAGTTAAATAAGGATTCAGAAAAATTAGAAATACATTTATGTATATTTGTATATATGTATACATATATCCCAATTATTCTATGGCTTATATTTATTCTAAAATTATTTGTTATTCATCTGAAATTCATGTTCAAGTAGTATCTCATACTTTTTGTATGGTTCTAATTTTGCTATGCCTACAAACCCTACATACCATTAAAATGTAAAATAGTCTCATTCATTTTATTAAAAAATATGTCTAAGCAGCTGGGTTCTTACTAAGATACTACCTGTTTGGCATAATTCTATGCAGAGGAAAAGCATGGGAAATCACTTTTTTTGAAGAGCTCACCTAATGTAGCAATTCTTGATTACTTAATAATAAAAAATTTCAAGGCATCTTAATATTATAAAATAAGTCAAATCTCTCTAAACAATGATAAATGCTTCTTAAGATTAAAAAATTTCAAACTTTTTTTTCTAGAATTTTTTTAAAAACAAGCTTATACTTCTTTTGGTCTGAAATTAAATATATTTCATGGCAGTTAAGCAGCTGTGATGGAAAATGTTATATTTCATATTTTCTTGCTTTTTCAGAGACTATGAAAATGACATTAAGGTAGTTTAATCATCATGGATTAGTCTTTTGTACTTCAGTTCCTTGACGTAAGTAAGTCATTCCAAGGTATCTACTGGAAAGGAATACCTATGATAAACTGAATGGGCAACACCAACATGATATATTCAATCAGACTATAAAAGTCATTACAAGTTATATAAAGAATCTAGACTGGTTTTGCTTGGGGAAGATACAGTGGACAGATTTACAATTGAACATCACTAAAAATTCTAGACGTTACAGGTAAAACAAATATCAGAAGTCTGAAAGAAATGGGTTGGGGAGATTCCTAGTGGATAAAGTCTTGTGCAATTTGAGAACCTGAGTTCAGATCTCCAGTACCCATGTACATAGTGGGCATAGTGGTGTATCAGTAACCAATACTGGGAAATGTAAAGTCCTAGAACTTACAGGTAAATTGATGAACTACAGATTCAGTGAGAACTCCTTTCTCTAGGAATAATGAGGACCTCGGCACAGCGTCCAGCTACCCAACCTGGTACTTAGACCTCCTATACCCTGAGACCAGAGACCAGAATTCAATCAGGAGATTGAGTTCCAGCTGTATTTGCCTCCCTCCAACCAGGGCACCAGCCTACCATGTTCTTCCCTGGCTATACTACAAAGGAGCTCTTATCTTCAGCCAGGATAGTCCCTATCTAAGTTACAGCTCATAGGATTATCCTATGCTATAACCATTCTTTCCACTCAACTAAAATTTATCCTCAAACTCCAGCTTGGAAAATAAAGCACATTCTTGAGAGGAGTCTATCAGCCTAGTGCTGTTTGGCCATCTGATTTCATTCCATCCAAGCCATTTCCATGGCCTGGGCCCAGCCTTCCAGCACATTATGTCCTGCCACAACCTACTCTGTTCACAGCAAACTCAGAAGTAAGAAAGAATTTTGATGTATCAAAATCTCACTGCAAAATAATAGCAATATGAAAGATTAAGCCAATCTCTTTTCTTTGAAACCCACCAGTGCTGTAGAGATGTTTGTTAATGAGAATAACCTAGATGAATTCCATAACACAAAATTTAAACAGAATTTAAAAAAACAATAATATGCTTCACCAACGAATAGAGTTTAAAGAAAACAGGAAGAAATCACTCAATAAAAATAAGAATAAAGTGCTTAAGGAGAATAAATAGTTGAATTATGTCCAAAACAGCAGGAAAATAAGGCTTATGGAAATGACAAAGACTATATAAGAGTTGAGACCAGAATTCAATCAGGAGATTGAAACATTGAAGAAGACCCAAGTTGAAATAAAGGTGGAACTGAACAGTTTAACGAGAACACTCAAAGGAAAGGTTTCTAAGAATGAACAAGAGGAAGATAGAATATCTGGACTCAAAAATAAGTAAACTATCTAGACAAAATAAGTACAGGACATGAAAACATACAAATAAACAAACCCAAGAAAGGAATGCACAGGAAATGTGGGCACTCACAAGAAAAATCAAGCCTTCATTTTATAGGCATAGATCAAAAAGAAATCTAAGTCAATGACATGGAGCAGATCTTGAACAAGATCGTACAGGAAAACCTCACCAACCTAATGAAAGACACACACATACAAAATGAGAAGCCAACAAGCACACAGAATAACACATAGACAAGACTAAAAAAGAAAATCCCTATGGAATATCACAGAAAACACTAAGTATATGAAAGGATCTGGAAGGAAGGAAGAAGAAAAAAACATTGTAATTTTGAGATTATAATGTTATAATCTCAGAAAGAAATATAAGAAAAGTAAATAATATGGAAAGTAATTCTGAAAGATACTCAATTTCAACTGTTGTTATAACATGCATATGCACCTGCATGTACACATGTGTTCACACACTTGAACTTATTCACAGACATACAGAATTTATA
>JADRCC010571519.1:0-14704 GCA_019843855.1 Hylomyscus alleni
TCAGCTTGTAGAAGAATGCACATTGATCCATTCTTATCTCCTTGTACAAAGCTCAAGTCAAAGTGGATCAAAGACCTCCATATAAAACCAGATACACTGAACCTAATAGAAAAGAAAGTGGGGAAGAGCCTTGAGCACATGGGCACAGGGGAAACTTTACTGAACAGAACACCAATAACTTATTCTCTAAGACCAAGAAATGACAAACTGGACCTCATAAAATTGAAAAGCTTCTGTAAGGCAAAGGACATTGTCAATAGGACAAAATGGCAACCAACAAATTCAGAAAAGATCTTTACTAATCCTTTATCTGATAGAGGGTTAATATCCAATATATATAAAGAACTCAAGAGGTTAGACACCAGAGAACCAAATAACCCTATTTAAAAATGGGCTACGGAGCTAAACAAAGAATTCTCAATTGAGGAATACCAAATGACTGAGAAGCACCTAAAGAAATGTTCAACATCCTTAGTTATCAGGGAAATGTCTGATGATTTAATTGTGGTGATTCCCAAAGAGATTATAAAGCTAGAAGATTCAGAGGACAAAACATCAGGTACACTAATTGTAGAGAATATGGTGTTAATAGAAAAGAACAAGGAGGTTCTGGCTATTATGAACCACTTGGTTTCCAGGGTATTATAGCTGTTGGACAAATGAGGTAAACTTCTGGTCTTGGGAAATGAATAGAAGAGCCTGTCAGCTCAAGGCCCCACCATAAACAATATGAGTCATCTTCCTTGATGAATCCCCAGATGAGACAGTCTCTGGGTGGCCTTTCCTTTAGTCTCTGATCTACACTTTATCTCCATATTTGCTTCTATGAGTATTTTGTTCTCCTTCTAAAAAGGACCAAAGCACTCACACTTTGGTCTTCCTTCTTATTGAGCTTTAAGTGGTCTGTGAATGGTATTCTGGCTATTTGGAGCTTTTGATCTAATATCCACTTATCAGTGAGTGTATACCATGTGTTTTCTTTTGCAATTTGATTACCTCACTCAAGATGATATTTTCTATTTCTATTCATTTGCCTACGAATTTCATGAATTAATAGTTTTTAATAGTTGAGTAATACTCCATTGTATAAATGTACCACCTTTTCGGTATCCATTCCTCGGTTGAGGGACATCTGGATTATTTTAACCTTTTCGTTATTATAAATAAGGCTGCTATGAATGTAGTGGAATATGTGTTCTTATTATGTGTTGGAGCATCTTCTCGGTATGTGTCCAGGAGAGGTATACTGGGTCCTCAAGTTATACTATGTCCAATTTTCTGAGGAACCACCAAACTGATTTCTAGCTTGCATTCCCAACAGCAATGAAGGAGTGTTCCTCTTTCTCCACAACCTCACCAGCATCTATTGTCACCTGAGGATGTTGAACATTTCTTTAGGTGCTTCTCGACCATTTGGTATTCCTCAGTTGAAAATTCTTTGTTTAACTCTGTACCCCATTTTTAATCGGGTTATTTGGTTCTCTGGAGTCTATCTTCCTGAGTTCTTTTTATATATTGGATATTAGCCCTCTATTGGTTGTAGGATTGGTAAAGATCTTTTTCCAATCTGTTGGTTGCCTTTTTGTCTTATTGACAGTGTCCTTTGCCTTACAGAAGCTTTGCAATTTTATGAGGTTCCATTTGTCTATTCTTGATCTTAGAGCACAAGCCATCGGTGTTCTGTTTAGGAATTTTAACCTTTGCCCACATGTTTGAGGCTCTTCCCCACTTTCTCTTCTATAAGTTTCTGCATATCTGGTTTTATGTGGAGACTCTTGATCCAATTGGACCTGAGCTTTGTACAAAGAGATAAGAATGGGTTGATTTGCATTCTTCTACATGCTGACAGCCAGTTAAACCAGGACCATTTGTTGAAAAATGCTGTCTTTTTTCCACTGGATGGTTTTA
Organism: Hylomyscus alleni; assembly: GCA_019843855.1. Taxonomy (NCBI): domain Eukaryota; kingdom Metazoa; phylum Chordata; class Mammalia; order Rodentia; family Muridae; genus Hylomyscus; species Hylomyscus alleni. The sequence continues at coordinate 1,909 of JADRCC010571519.1, forward strand.
GCTCCTTTGTCAAAGATCTAATGACCAAAGGTGTGTGGGTTCATTTCTGGGTCTCCAACTCTATTCCATTGATCTACTTGCCTGTCTCTGTTTCAGTAATATGTAGTTTTTATCACTATTGCTCTGTAGTACAGCTTGAGGTCAGGAATGATGATTCCCCCCAGAAGTTCTTTTATTGTTGATAGTAGTTTTTGTTCTTCTGGGTTTTTTGTTATTCCAAATGAAGTTGCAAATTTCTCTTTCTAACTATATGAAGAATTGAGTTGGAATTTTAATGGGGATTGCATTGAATCTGTAGATTGCTTTTGGCAAGATGGCCATAATTACTATATTAATCCTGTCAAACTATGAGCATGGGAGATCTTTCCAATCTCTGAGATCATCCATTTCTTTCTCAGAGACTTGAAGTTTTTATCATATATGTCAGGAGTAGCATGCTCTCTGTCAGCTGCCGCACTTGCTGAGGCCATGGACCAGAGCTATGCCCTGCCTCCTCAGTCACCACAGATCCGGGGGTGGGGGTGCAGGGCCAGGGGTGTGTGTGGGCTGGAAGCCTGCCACTGAGGTCAAGCTGGTCACTGCCCATGGCTGCAGGAGACCACCATGCCAGGCAATGGTCACTGGGTGGCCAAGAACAAAAGGGAGAAGGGTAGGGTGACCTATACCTGGCCTAGTTTCTGTGCTCTGGACAGTGCAAGTATAGGTGTCTGCCTGCATACTCTACCCCACCAGGGGCTTCAGGGTCCCAGTCCTGAGGGGCAGAGATAACAAGACAGCTGCAGGGGGGTCCCTTGACCTCCCAAAAGGCCAGAGACTTAAATCCCATTCTCTTGGACATCACTGGTGACTCTGGATTTTGTGGAGAGCCTGGGAACAAGGGGAGAAAGGTGAGGAAAGAGGCAGCAGCCCAGCTGCTCTGTGCTAGGGCAGGGCAGGAGAGTCACCAGCCCAGACCTTGCTGCTGCAGATGCTGGGGCTGCATGACTCGTCACTTAAAGGAGGCAATGCATAGTCGTAAGATATTTTATCATAGAAAATAGAAAAGAAGGTGGCCATGACCACATAGAGAGAGAAGGGGAAGAAAGAGAAGAGAAGAGAAGTGAAGAGAAGGAAAGAGTGAGCGTGCAAGAGAGGAAGAGAGCAAGAGAAAGGAGGGCAAGAGAGAGGGGAGGGGGCAAACTGCCCCTTATATTGTGAGGTGAGGCTGTCTGTCTGTGGGGTGAGGCATACCTGGCTATGGTCAGATAACTGGGGGTAGAGTACAGTTAGAATGCTGGGAGCTTGGGGCATTGTATATGTGACAGAACATACATCTCCGGCAGGGGAGCTGTGGGGGATTGGGACTGAAACAGGAGCCAGGGACCCAGGAAGCATGGTGGAACTCCTTCAGTCCCATGCAGGCAGAAATTATCACCCACCGGGTCATTGGAGTTCCAGACCTGTACTCGACCAGGACCAGGTTGCCAAATTAAGCAATATTAAGAGAAAAAGAAGCATATTAGTATAATTAAATTGAAATGAGATTATTAACACAGACGCTTTTAACTTACATAGAAATTTTATACATCAATTTCAAAGTTATAATCTATTGGAGAATCTAAAAGAAATTGTTCTCTTGATGGGAACAGGTAACTTACTGAAGTTGAAATAAAATTAAAAAGTGTAAGTTTTAATAACATTTGGTGAGATTGTTGCAGTCAGAAAACTCTTACTGCAAACCAATGGAATATTGTTGAGCCATGAAAATTATAACATCATAGCAGTTGGAAATTAAAAAGTAGATTGAAGAGAAGGGCATCATGTCAAACCAAATCAATTAAACAGGTACTATGTGTTGCTTCTATAAGTAGAAGATGATAAAATGATAATATGAATACAGAACAGTGCTAGGCAGTGGTAGCACACGCCTATAATCCCAGCACTTGGGAGGCAGAGTTAGGCAGATTTCTGAGTTTGAGGCCAGCCTGGTCTACAGAGTGAGTTTCAGGACAGCCAGGGCAATACAGAGAAACCCTGTCTCAGGGAAAAAAAATACAGAACAAGGAGAACTATGAAAGGCACATTAGTAAGTCAGAGTTATAGAGCGGAGAATAAGACAGCATGTGTAAATGTGCAAAACAAGATTTGTGTGTTAACACAGAATATGCAGCTCTCACTTCATAAGTAAGAAGAGATCATTTATTCTGGAGTAACTTTTGAATAACAATAACCTAGTAAAACGATTCACAATACCTGAAATACCATGTTTAATATGGTAACAGTTTTATAAAGTTTTATAGTATGAGAGCACATTTAAACATAAATCATAAATAAGGATGCTTTGAAATACTCTTGTGAAAATATAGCAAAATGGGGAGTCTCGGGCTTCTGATATTGCCTAATATTGTTAGATTTTCATGAATGCTAAGGACCTCTGTGTACATTCAAAAAGATTTTTCTGGTAAACACAGGGACATTAGATCACATACAGAGTTGGACAGTAAATGCCTACTTAGGAAGCTAAAAGACCCAAGACAATTTGATTGTGGATATACAAAAGTCTAACCCTCTACAATTATTTATGTGTTAATCAGTCCTGTAGAGAGCATAAAGTTGTTTCATCTTTTCCTGAGAACTTGAGTTAATGTGCAAGTATAGAAACATAAAAGTGAAGATTCCTTCACTTTCATTGAAATGCATCAATAATAATTATATCAATACCAGCATTTAAAAGACTGGGAAGAAAAGGGATTCCTTGAACAATTGTCTGTTTTATTTTTTATTTTCTCAAGGCAGGGTATCTGTGTAATGATAGTTGTCCTTGAACATGCTCTGTAGACCAGGCTGGCCTCAAACTCAGAAATCTGTCTGTTGCTACCTCTCAAATGCTGGAATTAAGGCATGCATCACTAGGTGCACCAGAACCAAGCTGAACACTGTTTTTAGATTTGTAAATAAAGGAAAACAACAGATAAATACAAGATTATCATACCATCTAGTGATATATTGGGCAAAATAACAAGAAAATTAGTATATCAGAAAAAAGTGTGTGTGTGTGTGTGTGTGTGTGTGTGTGTGTGTGTGTGTGTTTGAAATAAACCAAGTTAAGTAAAGGAAATGGAACGTGATATTATTGATATTTGAAATTTCTTCATTTTACCCTAGAGAAGTACATGAGAGATTTGTAAGTGACCAGTTGAGTTGAGGGGTCATATTAGACAAGCACTTGTCAAAGATGATAAAATTACATCTGACTATGAGAATATATAATGGTATGTATACCAGAGTAATGGTAATTATGTTATCATATACACTAGTTACCTGTGTTCAAGAACAATATTCTAATATGAAATAATAATTCTATGTATATGTTAATTCTCAGGCTTAATCTTTAACTAATAGACAATATTTCTAAATATAATATATTATGGACTACATATGTAAGATTTTATCTGTCAAGTAAGACAATTAATTAACAAGATTGATAAATAAAACAGGGGTTATTATAATACAAAGAGTATTACTTACCTTTGTAATATGAATATAGCACTTCTCAACCCCTGTAATGTTGTTAAAGGAGACATGTTTCAGATTTCCTTGGATTGTTTTTTGTACAATCAACAGTTGTGAGGTGTGAAACGTAGCATGACTTTTAATAAAACCTAAATAAAGAATTTGTCCTAGGAAAAAATTTTTTTAAAAAAGACTCCCTTTGCTATTAACTACATAAACACAAAATTGACTAACAGCTTTCAAGTTTACATTTTTTGTACCCCAGGGAAACTTTTAGAGAATGTAAAGACAATGGAACAATTAAACTAATGAGGAGCTTTGAGAATTCAAGCCCTGGGACATATGACAATTTAACAATGCTCCTTCTACTCCTTATCTCTCCACCGCCAATCTCTATGCTGTGAGAATTCATCTGATTGACCTTCTCTGAACAGATAATTGAGAGAAAACAGCTTCAGTAACAAATATTGGAAGAGCTGGTATACTCCAGTCAGGGCTGGTGATGTACTTAAGAAAAGCAGAGAGGATGCATGTAGTGGGCTAAACCCTTGGAAGAATGTAATATGGAAAGTGCCTGTTTGTCCTATTATTGTAAATATTTTATTGAGTCTATTTTCCAGGTGTTATTCCATTTCTATCAATCCATCTTTGAAATATTATATTCCAATTTCATTTTCTGAAGAGAACCTATTTATTCTCCATTCAATTCTGTGACTTGTAGAGTCATGTAAGAATTCTTAACCCAATTTCATATCTATGCAAGATTCATTTCTAGAATTATAATTTACTGTTTGTTTTGTGTTACCCCCTTTACATAAACAGCAATGAATTTTTATTTATATGTTCTATTTTTCCCTGTACTAAAATTCATGTAAAATTTTTGTAAGATTTCTGTTTTGTTGGTGATTTTTCCACAGTATGTATTTCATTTCTAACATTTAGGCCCTAAAATATAATAGGCAAAATACAATTTACCAAAAAATGCAAATAATAAGACAAAAATTTAGGATCTCAGACTAATAAAGAATGTAAATTAACAAATGTAAGATAGACATAAAGAAAATACGGAAGACAGTACATGAACCTCATACCTTGTCCCTGATACCCTCATCCCTTCCTTGTTATTCCACTGGTCATTGAAATCCTCACCAATTCCAGGTGACCACATCATAGAGTTATTTCATTCTGCTTTCTCAGTCTTGAATTCTTCCACACCTCCCTCTCTCACTCTTTCTCATTTGTCTTTATTACTTTATGTTCTCTGCTTAAACATTCCTACTTCAGGGAAGGTATTACTTTTTATTACCACACTGTCACAGGATAAATTACTTTACTACTTTGCAGGTGTTTTATCCTAAATTAAATAAAATTTTGATGCTTTCATAATAAACACATTCTATCAGTGATAATTGGCAATGTATATGCCATAATTTACTTTTATTCTTCTATGATAATTTTGTTTACATTACCTTTCAATATTTATAATCAAATTAATTGGCTATATATTTTAACCATTAGTGCCCTGGATTTCACAACAATGTATTCATACTCCTATCTATGGATATATGAGCACATAGGAAAATTCAGTTCCCCTTGCTTTATTATACTGATGGTATGCTATCTTGTTTCCTACTCTCATCTCTATACTCCACGTATTCCTTTCTCTTTCCAGAGACATTCACTTAGAAGCAGTTTTTGAAAAGAAGGAGCTTCAGGAAATCTCATTGTTTGTAAGTGGTTCAGGGATTTCAAATAGAAAGAACATCTATTATTTTTATATTCATAAATGCATCATGAATTGCTGCTGCCCCGGTTAACAGGGTATACTCCATGATAATTATTGTTGACAAACTTAAAAGTTCTCTTAATTTTCTCACTTACACTGATGTCATTAAATAAATCAAAATTATGTTTATGAAATCTGATAAAAAAGTTTAATTATTAAATCACAGTTAAATAGTTAATTGTGGAATTTTGTGTCCCAAATAATTAATGTAAAGTAATTGATTAATAATAATAGTATGAAAATGAAAACTAACACCCACTGAAATATCACATTTATAAGGCATTTTAAAATATCAAATATAATAATAACAATCATCATAAAGTTAGAAAATAATTAAGGATTCAAAAAACCCATGAAGATAACAGACAAAAATCATTTAATGGAGATTATTGAGCTATTAAAAGAAATAAATTATTACAACAATAACAAAGAAATTAATTTACTTCAATGTTTTAGAGGGTTTACTAAATAATAATTTGTCCACATAGGTTTATATGAAAAACTCCACTAACAGCAATTGTAGATGATAAATGAGAAAGAGTTTTAGCTAAATTAAAAACAAGAATAACTACACCCATTTTAAAATGGTCAGGGAAATTAAGTTGGTTAAGTAAGTAAAAGTAATTGTCAGGATGAAAGATAGGCTTTCAAGAGTTATTTTGTGATCTGTCAGTAGCTATTATCTGAAAATCATCCTTATCTTATCTCTAACAGATACAAAAGTTATATGGAAATGGAGAACCGTACACTGATATCAGAATTTTTCATCCTTGGTTTCTCAGATGATCCTAAACTACAACCTATTCTCTTTGGACTGTTCCTGTCCATGTACCTTGTTACTGTTCTTGGGAACTTGCTCATCATCTTGGCTGTCAGCTCTGACTCACATCTCCACAACCCCATGTACTTCTTCCTCTCCAATCTGTCCTTTATTGACATCTGTTTCATCTCAACTACAATACCAAAGATGCTAGTGAACATGCAGTCACAGAGAAAAGACATCTCCTACATAGAATGCCTTACACAGGTATATTTTTTTAATACTTTTTTGGGGATGGATGATTTTCTACTCACTTTAATGGCCTATGATCGCTTTGTAGCCATTTGTAACCCCCTCAAATACACTGTTATCATGAACCCTTGGGTGTGTGTCTTTCTGGTTCTGATGTTTTGGATTATCATGCTCTGGGTCTCCCTGATTCATGTTCTATTGATGAATGAACTGAACTTCTCCAGAGGCACAGAGATTCCACATTTCTTCTGTGAACTGGCTCAAGTTCTCAAAGTAGCCAACTCTGACACTTACATCAATAATGTCTTTATGTATGTGTTGACTTCCCTTCTAGGTGTGATTCCTACGATAGGAATCCTTATGTCTTACTCACAGATTGTCTCATCCTTATTAAGGATGTCCTCTACTGTGAGTAAGTACAAAGCTTTTTCCACTTGTGGATCTCACCTCTGTGTGGTCTGTTTGTTCTATGGGTCAGGAATTGGAGTTTACTTCAGCTCTTCTGTGGTCCATTCTACCCAGAGAAGAATGGTTGCTTCACTGATGTACACTGTAATCAGCCCTATGTTGAACCCCTTTATCTATAGCTTGCGAAACAAAGATGTGAAGGGTGCCCTTGGCGAACTTTTTATCAGATTTGTCTCTTGCCCATTGTGGATTAGTGACATCGGAACTAAATTCATACTAAGAAATATAAGGCAAATTTCATGAACATACCTCTCCTGGTTCTTTTTCTTTTGAAAAATTATATGCCTAATTTACACTATTCTGAAAATTTATCTAACTTTCCATATGTGTACTTTTTACAGATAATATTTAATTCCCTATGCATGGCATTTAAAGTTTGCAGTCATTCTTATGGGTCTTTTTTATATTTTAGATTTTGATATGAAATATGGCTTATGAAGTCAAAGGGGGTTCACCAAAATCACTTATGGAATGTTAATGTTCTTCACCTTAATTCAATAATATCCTTGTTTTTCCCAAGGAAAATGTTATGAAAATACTAATGTCAGGACTTTAGAACTGCAATGTATTTTTCCTGATCAGCTGTAACTTCAGAGACGGTTGAGGACTGTGGTGGTTTGAATATGCTTGAAACACAGGAACTTATTAGGAGATGTGGCTGTGTTCAAGTAAGTGTGGCTTTGTTGAAGGAAGTAAATCACTGTGTTGATGAGCTTTGAGGTCCTATGCTTAACCTTCACCTAGTACAGAGGTATCAGTCTCTTCTGATTGTAGTTAGATCAAGATCCACAGCATTCAGTGTCCTTCCTTCTGCCTGGACACTGCCTTCCTTCCTGCCATGATAATAATGGACTGAACCTCTATACCTAAGCCACTCCAATTAAATGCCATTCTTTATAAAAAGTTGTCTTGCCTATGGTGTCTCTTCTCAACAATGGTAAAACTAAGCCAGGACACTATGAGCCTCTCCTGCTTCCATGGCAAGGTTAGACAGGTCAAATTTTGTGGAAGTTTTGTACAGCTAATCACATTGCTCTGTGTTCAAGAATATAGTAGCTATGTCATGCCTGGAAGCCAGAATTCTGAATCAATCTTCTCAGTTTTCTCTGGCATTTTCCATTCTTTCTACACCTCCCTCCAGAATCTACTTAGTTGGTTGGGGTGGGATATTATGGTTCTTACACTCATGTCTGGATATTTATACTTTATATGGGATGAACCTGAGAGAAAAAGAAAGGTAGGTGTGTGTGTGTGTGTGTGTGTGTGTGTGTGTCAGTGTGTCTGTGTGCATGTAAGAGGTGGGAGAGGGAGAGGGGGGAGAGACAGAGAGAAAAAGACAGGGAGAGAATCCCATAGCAAAAGAAGTCATAACTACCTAGTGGGGAAATCACTTCTGTCAAATTTTATCTAGATAAATGTTCTGTGCCTAACAATCTACCTTCTACTTGGCTATTGATAGCCCCAGAATAATGTAGATGTCATCTATGATAAGAGACACTTCTATTTGGAAGTATTAAGATGTGACTGCAGAGACTCATAGCTTTTGGAAGCATGATGTAGTTTGTCTTCTCTCTATTGCAGGATATTTGATTAAATTTTGAAACCTAGGATTACTGGAAAAACTGTTTTAGTTGCGTTGTGACTCACTCTTAACACACACCTTTATTCCAAAACCTTTTTGTTTGGATATTTTAAGCAGGATTAAAGTTAACCATAGGTCAAGAGGAGGAACAAACAACAAGTTCTCAGGAAGTAATCATAGGATTATTAAGAAAAAACATAGAGAGTGTACTGGCTGGTTCTGTGTGTCAACTTGACACAGGCTGGAGTTATCACAGAGAAGGGGAAGTGTCTCCATAAGATCCAGCTGTGGGGCATTTTCTCAATTAGTGATCAAGGGGATAGGGCCCTTTGTGAGTGGTGCCATCCTTGAGCTGGAAGTCTTGGGTTCTATAAGACAGCAGACTGAACAAGCCAGGTGAAGCAAGCCATTAAGAAACATCTCTCTGTGGCCTCTGCATCAGCTCCTGCTTCCTGGCTTGCTTGAGTTCCAGTCCTGACTTCCTTTGATGATCAACAGTCATGTGGAAGTGTAAGCTCAATAAACCCTTTCCCCTCCCCCAACTTGCTTCATGGTCATGATGTTTGTGCAGGAATAGAAACCCTGACTAAGACAGAGAGTGAGAGGGAGTCAGAAGACCATCTAAAAAGACACACAGGAAAGGAAGAACATTCAGGTTGAAGCAGGTTGTTTGGGGTGGCATGAGAGAGAGAATTCATTCTGGTATATTAAATGAGGAGGGAGGTCAGTGGAGTTAGCAGGCTTCTCCCTAGCATCTGGTTCCCAAATCTTCATTGCTAAAATTGAACTATTTGGATTCTGTTAAAAAGCAAAAGCAAAAAAAAAAAAAAAAAGACAACAACAACAAAAAAATTTAGTGTTCCAACACATGGAAAAACCATAAGGACAGAAATCTCAAACCAGCTGCAGAAAAATAAGAAACTATCAGATATGGAAAGACACATATGAAGTTCTCAAGGAGTTACATAGTTAAAAAAATGTTTCCTGTGTTAAGGATGGGAAATATCATATTATAAGACATTAGAATTGTGTATAGTGCTACTTTAGATGATTTAAAAATATAAGTAGAAAGTTAAAAGATGAATGACTTAGTGGAGATTAACATAATACTAATTATAATTACTATTACTCTAGTATTTCATATTCATTCTTAGTAGCTATAGAGACTTTTTATGCCAAATATGAAAAGAGAATTCATCAAATACAAGTCTTATAAGATTTATAGATGAAAATAAGAAAATACCCAGATATTACCAGAGTAATTTAAAAGAACTTACCATGCCAACACAGGATGAAACTGAAAAGGGGATGTCCAAGATTGTAAGAAAACCAACCTATGTTTATGTAGTTTCTATATAAGAATTAACAGCAGGTGATAGGCACCCCTAAGATTATGAAAAAATTAAGTGGAATTCTATAGACATATTAGATTTGAGAAGATTCAAAGTCAAGGTCGTGATCATTTAATATAATATGCATTCACAATATGTGAAACAGAAAAGAAATTCATGGGCAACATAAAACAGAATTATGCCCCAAGACTGAAAAGATTTGTCAACAGCAATATTGGAAGATGGTCCTCAATTACAATGGTTTATTGGTGGGAAGAGGAAGCTGGGGTCATAGAATAATACAATAGGGCTAGAAGTATTAATATTTCCCAAGATTAGTTGCTAGATGACTGTCATTATTCTGGGTTACAAAAGCAGTTTGAATTTGATGATCATACCTTGGTGCTGTGCTGTTTAGCACGTTTAAATATTTGGGACATGTTTAAAGATTCAGAAAAGAGGTCTGAGTAATTTATTAAAATTATACAAGTCCAAAAAGAAGCCTTCACTGGTTTTTTACAAATGTTGACTTCAACTGTAAATAGAATGGTATCAGATTCAGAAATCAGATAAATATTAATAGTCTGTGGCTTTTGGAAATGCTAATCCAAATTTAAACTGGTGATTACCCCTTTTAAGGTAAGATGAAAACATTAGAAATATGGCTGATATTTGATCTCCTGTTAATGAAGTGATTTCAAAAATTTTAAGAACAATCAAAATGTCATATTTTAATTGTGACAAACAAGGTCATTTGAAAAGGAATTGTAGGTAAGTTGTTCCTAAGAACAATGTTTCCTCTACAGATAGTACAAAATGAAGACGCAAGCCTTCTAGAGTATGCAGAAGGTATGGCAAAGGCCAGAATGTACTAATGAGTGCAGATCAACTTTGGATAGGCAAGGTAACCCTTTGCTATTGGGAAACATCTTAGGTTCCTCCCACAGTTCCTGATAACAAATTTAATTTAATAGTCCCTTTCAGCATTAAAGAAATTCACTCACAGTGAGTTAAAAACAACACTACTTTGGGTGTAATTGAAGACAGAGTAGCTTCAGTAGATAAAACAGAAAATTCAGGAGTGACCAGAAAAATTTATTTTGGTCAACTGCTATAAATGATCAGAAATCAAAGATAAAAGTACAGATAAATGTCATTGAAATTGAATATTTAAATTTTCCCCGCTCCCTGAGTCCTCTAGGGAAAGCAAAGTTGCCCTGAGCACTCTTGTTATAGAATACGTACCTCCATTCTCCCAATACCTCTCTGCTGACATTCATCAGACCTGTGGATCCTGAACCATACAGGTAACATTCCTTTCTCCATCTGCTCTTTCCTGCTGGCTAACTCCTCTAGGACAAGCCATGATATCCTGCCCAGCCTGCTATCTCAGGGAGGCTTCTATCCTCCATTCTCTTGCCACCTCTCTACCCACTTTCAACAGAGTTGTTGAGCCTAAACCATACAAGTTATATTCCCTTCCTCTGGCCATCTTTCCTGCTCTCTCAGTACTGTGGAGTACTCCAAGCTACCATGAGTATACTGATATCCCAGTGGAACCTTCATTATCCCACCAACTCTCTGCCCCCATTCATCAGACCAGGGGATCCTGGACCATACAGACTTGCTGATCTGAAACCATACAGCCCATGGATACTCATTAAAGGCTTGCCACAACAAGATCATCAAAGTTAACTCCATGACAAAACCTACTACAATAGGAACATTCAAGTACCAAAGACATCCAGATAGCTAAAGGCCTTTGAAAGAAAAAAAAATCAACAAAAGTCAGGGCATGTTGACACCTGAAAATCACAACTACCTTAGAAGAGCAATCCTTGGATATCTTAACACTACTGAAGTAGAAGAAAATTACCTTAAATCCAATAGTATAAGGATGATAGAGGCCTTTAAAGAGAAAAGGAATAAATCCCTTAAAGATATATGGTAAAATACAATCAACCAGGCAGAGGTCTTTAAAGAGAAACCAAATAAATCCCTTAAAGACATACAGGAAAATACAATTGAAGAGGTAGAGGAAATAAAAATGTACAAAACCTGAAAGTAGAAGCAATAAGGAAACACAAACTGAGGAAGTCCTGGAGATGGAAAACCTAGTGAAGAGAACAGGAACAACAGAAGAATCACCAACAGAATACAGGTGATGGAAGAGAGAATCTTTGTTGTAGAAGATGCAATAGAATAAATTGATACATCAGTCAAAGAAAATGTTAAATCTAAAACATTCCTAACACAAAATATTCAGGAAATCAGGGATGCCTAGAAAAGACTTAACCTAAGAATAATAGGAAGAGAAGAAGATAAAGAGTCTGAGCCTCAAGGCACAGAAAATATATTAAAAAAAAACATAGAAAAAAACTTTCCACCCAAAAGAAAATAATGCCAATAAAGATACAAAAAGCTTATGGAACACCACTTAGAATGGATCAGAATAGAAAACCCTCCTTTCACATAATAGTCAAAGCCTGTAGAACAAATAAAATTAAAATCTGCAAGGGAATAAAGGCCAGGTAACATATAAATGCTGACCTATCAGAATTACACATGACTTCAAAACAGAGATCCTAAAAGTTAGAGTGGCCTGGAAAGATATTCTGCAACTTCTAAAAAATCACCATTGCCAAAATAGACTACTATACCCAGCAAAAGCCTCAACCACTATAAATGGAGAAAACAAGGTGTTTCAAGAAAAATATAAATCCAAGCAATATCTATTCACAAATCCAGCCCTACAGAAAATACTAGAAGTAAAACTCCAGCATATAAAGGAAAACATCATCCAAGAAAACACAGGAATCAAGTAATTCCATACCAGCAATAACAAAGGAAGCACACACACACACAATCATGACCAATATCAAAATAACAGGAAGTAGCAAATGCTGGTCATTAATATCTCAGAACAATGGACTCAACTCCCCTCAAAAAAGACACAGGTAAACATAATGGATGTGAACACAGTATCCATCATTCTGCTGCATATAAGAAACATACTTCAGCAATAGACAGTACCTCAGAATAAAGAACTGGATAAAAGTTTCCCAAGCAAATAGTCCCTAGAGCCAGGTTGACTAACCATTCTACTATCTAATCAAGTAGATATC
>JADRCC010571525.1:0-13864 GCA_019843855.1 Hylomyscus alleni
TTTTTTCCTCTTCCTCCTCAGAGTGGCTCTGGTCAGCGCAGCCAGCCCAGCTCCCTGCAGCCCAAGTCTCAAGCCTCCAAACCCACCTACGGCAACTCTCCGTACTGGACAAACTAGACCCTGAGGAGGAGAGGGTGGGCTCTTGGGCAGGGTCTACTCTGGGCAGGGAAGAACACATGGAGCACATTTCTGGGACCCTGGTGCCCTTCCTAGAATTCTGAGACATAACTGTCAGCTGAGCCTCTGTGGGAAGCCTGCCTCCCAGACCCACCATTGTATGTAATGTATTTATGTATGTATTTGTAAATGTGATCAAAGCCTAGAGGAGCTGGGCTGTGGCTACAGGTAGCATACAAGTGTGCTCTCCCGGTCTGGACCCCCTTACTAGAGCCAAATAGGCAGCACCCCCACCCCCACCCTCCTGCCTTCAGACTTGCCATGTGGCCCCAGCTCAGTGGGCTGCTGGGTGTGCCACTGAAGGACTGGTGGTTTGGGGGCGGGTCAGTACCAATGAAGAATCACGAGTTATCTCATTCCCTGTGAACCATTATGTTTTTCCCTCTGTAATTATTTCATACTTGTTTTTGAAAAGCTGATCCTTTTGTCATTTGTCATGGTCCCCCTTCCAACAAATCTTAATCTGGAAATAGAAGAAATGACCCCTGTCCAGCAAAAGCCTGGGTCTGTGCACAGCAAGGGCTTCTGCTTTGGTTCTGGTCCTACTCTGGGGACTCGTCTTTTCTGACCAAACATTAAAATAAAAGTCTGAACTAGGTCTCTCAGAGATGTTCAGCCAGTCAGCTCCCTTATAAAGAAATCAAAGATCTGCTTCCATGTCAATGAAAGCCTGTCTCCAAACAAACGCTCCTCTATATCAGTTGTCCTCAACCAGGTGGACAACTGTTTCAGGGTTTTCTCTCGCCCAAACTCCACCTAATAAAATTCTGAGAGCATTCCAGGTCTCTGTGTGCTGTGGCTTGGGAGAGGCACCACCTCAAGGGAAGGTCACTTGAATTGCTATTTCCTTCCTTCTTCAGGGCCTACTCAAGTTCATGTGCCTTTTCAGGCCACCTCCTGTTCCAGAGAACAGGAGTGCCAAGATAGTGCAGTCCAAACCCCCACTGACTAGTCTGTAAAGAAGCCAAGTGCCTGGACTCAGAGCTGGAGAGCTGCCATTGACAGTCACCTATCCTACTACTGTCTATGACTGTTTGTTAAGTCAGAAGTTGGGGGGCAGGCAGTAGTCAGTACCATGAAGTGTTGAGGCTCTCAGCTCCACTGTTTTAGACCAGGCTAATGAAGAAAGAGGCGCATGCCTTATTCAGAATGCTTTAGGTGGGCTCCTTAGGTACACAGGGGGTTACTGAGTTTGAGACTGGCCATATCTACATGTGGGACACTTTTTTTTTGATTAACAGTCTCAAGTTTTGGGGAGATTTGGGGGTCCTGAAAGGAACACTGTTAGTGGTCAAGCCATCAGACACTTAAAAAGGCAAGCGTCTAAGTGAAACAGGGCCTCTTGGTTTTGCCCTTGCTCCTTCCCCTGAGTGGCATGGTGCTGCCTGCTGTGCTCTTGCTTGACAAGGCCCAGGGTGGCAATACCCTTCAGGCAAATTAAGCAAATGTCCTTGCCCTTAATAGTCTATCTTAAAAGAAAGTATTGCTTGAGGGTAGTTAGTTTCTAAGAAAAGGTCAGTGGAGCCCAAAGAGTGGTTTTAACTCTTCAGCAGAGACCTGAGAATTAAGGTGATGAGATGCAACAAGGGGATGGGGGTCAACCCATGGGGAAGTAGCAATACAGGTAGTTTTTATTTCACATTTTTATTAGACAGATGGGCAGAAAGAGACAAACCACTAAAGGGAAAGCCAACAAAATGTATCAGATAAACTTCTCATAAGTTAAACTGAAAAGCCATCTACAATTTTAACTAAGAAAACTATTAAAATCAGGATGTCCGCTGGTTTCAGTTGAAATTGCATCTGAATCTTTTCAGTTGTAAATGTAAACCTTGTTGCTCAGAGTTGGGGAGAGGACAATGTCTCTTCCAATGGACAGGATCAAACAGTAGGGAACCAGCAAAGAGTGACCAAGAGATGAGGGTTAAGAAGTGATTACAAAAGTAGTGTAGCTACTCAAATTCTGGAATGGTAAGAGAAAGCAGGGAGACGGAGAGGAGCAGCAGTGGAATCATGATAGAGCATTCATTCAGTGAGGCCTTGATTAGACCTGAGAGGAATCCTGTTCTTCTCACACCAAGTAAACAGTACAACTCTGCTCAAAATTTCTACTTGCACCCAAGTGCTATCTACTCCCAAAAGGAAAAATTAATGCACTCAAGACTTTTCCCACAGGACAGGTTTTCAGGAACCTAAGTCTGGATGCATGTTAAGTCTGTTGAGACTATAGCATCTGGCTGCTGCTAAGTCCACACAGCCTTGGAACTGACCACACCCCCACCAGTGGCTGAGGCCCACTTGCACTTAATTGCCTCTCTGGCTCCCTGAGTCAGCATGTACCACAGGCCAGCAGGGCCTGCCACCGTGCCAAGGTGCCTAGCATGTCTTTGACATGGCTGCTTTAGTATCAAAAGGCTTAGGTTTAGGATGCCAAGAGAGTAAGACCAAACAACTGGCTATCAACTTTCAGAGGTGGGCACTGAGGAAGGAAGATGAGAGCGGATTTGGCTGTAGATCTGCAGGCCGTGTATCTGGGGGCAACAAACTGGAAGTGTCTCTTTACTGTGTTCCTGAATCAGGAGACTCCGGTACAGCCCTGGCCCTGTAGAGATGAATTTCGCTAAATTTCAGTGTTCACTAATGTCCAACATTAAGCATTCTCAATAACAGATGGAACTTTTGAGGCCAGGGAGCTGCTGAGAAATAGCATTCATTCAGGAGTGTGAAGAGAGAATGAAAACCCTGAGATCAGAAAGGAAAGGGAACCAGGAAGGGAGGAAGCATGTCTATTTAACAAGAGGATCAGTCCTTCCAGGTCCCGTCTGCCCTTGATCTGAGGAGGACAGACGGACCCTGGCACACAAGAATCTTGACCCCCTATCCTTGAAGTCTGGTTTGCTAAACAAAGCCCTCTTTCAAATCTTGGATGAAGCTACTGGAGCCCAGTCTTGCAGAGAGCCACGTGTGATTGACACCTGGGAAACAAAGCTGCCTGTAGTCAACTGGGGCCCTGCCAAAGTGAGACAAGTCGAGGGGATGGGGAGCTCCACAAACCATTTCTGCTTGCATTCCTTGGCCAAAGTACATTGAAAGCAGAAAAAGTCCACATCTTATCCAATGAGGACAACAACCAGTCCCAAGTTGCACACATCTACAATTATCACTATCAAAATAAGCAGCTCATTGAAAACCAAAATCTTAACACATGCACCTAGGATTCATACTGAGTAAAGGTGCTACTTAAATAAAACCCTCTTATGAGTACCTGGGATGCATCCTCTCCCATCAGTGGCCACCAGCAGTCCTCACTCTTCCCCGCAGAGGCATCAACCAACACTGGGATAGGTTTTTATGTCTGTGTTTTCAGAACTAGAAATCCAAACACACTAACCTCTACCTCCCCTCCCCTCCCCCCACTTTCTGGTGGAAAAAAAAGTTATCCTACCTTTAAAATAAATAGCAACCAAGTGCTCAGTTCTATGTAAAGTATGAATATTTATTTCAGGCTTTAGATCCCAATCAATTCCAAAAAACAAAATCTGATATCTCCTCAGAGTAGCTGCAGCCTCCATGTTGGGATGGTGTCACCGAGGCAGCACATTTCATCAGACTTAGCAAGAGTAAGTCCCTGATGCCCACCACAGCCCAGCCTTAGGAAGGGAAGGAAACGAGACTCACCAGCACGGGGCTGCACGCACGCACGCACGCACGCACGCACGCACGCACGTGCACTAATGTAAAGGAGCAGCTAACCCTTGGCAAATTGGCTTTTTTTTTTTTTAAGTTTGTTTTGTGGGCTTTTTTTTTTTTATTTTTTATTTTTTTAGGTTTTGTTGTTTTTTTTCTTTTTTTTTCCCATTTTCTTTTGCTACCCAATATATGCAGCACTTGTGGACTCCCAATGGGCTCCCAGCTTTAAACACAATGTCTCGAACAGACTAATTCTCCAAGAATCTAAAAACAGACAAAGGTGTTTTGCTGTGAACATTCTGCAGAGATGAGGTGAGGTGGGAGCTTGAGGGGTGGTGGCTGTTTTTAAAAAAGAATCAATACAGTGATGGAAGGGAAAGAATGCAAGACTTGGGACATTCTGTGGAGGAACTCTCTCTCCAGTAGAGGTCCATAAAGGAGCAAACTGAGATCATCCGCAAGAGGCAGCAGGGGCTGGCTGCTTCCCCACCCCAGGAGTTAAGTTTTTGCTGAGTGGCCACTGTAGATCCCCACTTGCTCCCCTCCCTTTGGCCTGAGACGTCAGGGCAGTACAGGGGCACTGAAGGAACATGTCACGACTCCTCATTTCCAGAATCATCATCATCATAACAGTCGGCATCTTCTTCCTCCTCATCTTCATCATCAATGTCGTCGTCATACAAGTCGTCATAAAGCAAATCTGAGCTGTTGTCATTGGAAGGCACTTTAGTTTTGATGCAGTACTCTGCCAGGGTTGTAGGGACCTTCACTCCATCCTTTTCTGCTTCAGCCTTAGTGGCTGAGACCTGTTTCCTGGACAGAGAACACAGGAACAGTTTAGAGAGGTTGTCTGTTTTGAGGGGTTCTCACACTAACCCGCATGGCTTCACCTCTAGAATCCTCCAGCCCTTCGTTCCCTTAGTGTGGGGTTATTAGGAAAGCCATCACACTTAGGCTAAGGCGCTGATTTGAAGACAGTCTTATGACAGCATAATCAGATTCCCTGTGACTCATGTTTCACACTCCATATAGAACAGATAATCCTGCATCACACCACGGCTCTCAACCATCAGGTACCTTCGTGTCATGGAGGGTCTTTGCCCTAACACTTCAGCCTTGTTTGAGGTAAGCTCTCTCTTGTTTGCTGCTGCAGAAATCAGGTTAGCTAGCCCAAAAGCATTTGAAAGTTCTGTCTTTTGCCTCCCATCTCTTGCTAAGGGTTGGGGGATTACAGATGCATATGTACTGCTGGCTTTATACATGGGTTCTGAATGCTTTTTAAGTATGGATAAGGTTTGCTGAGGTGCTGGGAAGCAAACACTGTACAACTGAGCCACAGGCCTACCATCTTTTTAGTGCCTTGAATACATGAAGCTGATTACTCTGTCCAATTCTCTCCTGTCATCTGCTGGGTTCCCCCAGGTCACCAAATGTCTTTGTTTTTGAGGTGACGGGGCAGAATGCCAAGCAGGAGCTTCCAGCAAAGCCACACCCTGCTTACAATCCTACTCACACCAACTGTCTGGCTCCCATCACAATGTGCCCTCTCTTCCTCAGGCTTTTCCTTTTTTTTTTTTTTTTTTTTTGAGACAGGGTTTCTCTGTGTAGCCCTGGCTGTCCTGGACCTGGAACTCACTCTGTAGACCAGGCTGGCCTCGAACTCAGAAATCCGCCTGCCTCTGCCTCCCAAGTGCTGGGATTAAAGGCGTGCGCCACCACCGCCCGGCTTAGGCTTTTCCTTTATCCTGTGCTGGCTTGGCAGGTGATGGCTCTGCAACAAAATGTTGCCTGAGTAAGTGTAAGACTTTCTTGCCAAAGTACAAAAGCCAAAGCCATTGAGACTGGGGAGGCATGAGATTGGAGAAACTGAAAACATAAGAACATCACTTTCCTGAAGCTTCAGTTTGTCGCCAGGCCTTCCACGCTGATAGGGTTGTAGCTTCTCTAGTCTTTACAGTTACACTAACTACACCTTTACTCCTCTATGAGTCTTCCATAGGGATGTACGCTGCAATCCTAGTACTTGGGAGGCAGAGGCTGGATCTCTGTGTTCAAGGCTAGCCTGGTTTAAACTGCACCCCACCCCACACACATACAAGAGAAACAACCAAAACGAACCCAAAATGTCTGCAATCCTGCCCAGTGAGTTCTCTTTATTTTTTATTGTGTTTTGTTTTGGTTTTGGGTTCTCTTTCAATAGCTAAATTCATTAGGTTACTCCATAAATATAATTGAGAAATTGTTTTAAAGTAGACAGATTATTGAAGTTTGAATTTAATCCCTTAGTTCCAGAATACACACTGTCTGCCTTACCTAATGATTTCAGCGTACTCCTTGTCTTTTCCTTTGCTGTCCCTCCATTTCCTGAACATGACTGAAGCATCCACATTGGCTGGAGAAAAGGTGTTGGGCTCATTAAGCAGTGAGATTACACTTAACAGGATAGTCCTGAGAGGAGAGAATACATCCATAATGTCCAAATGTACAAGCTTTAAGAAATCAAGCAGTTTTTAAGTTTTTCCTCCCTTAAAATATTTCTGATACAAATTTGAGGTCATAACATGACCTATTATGAAAAACAGATTATGCAAGTTTGTTTTCAGGGGCCAGTGAGATGGCCCAGCAGGTAAAGGTGCTTGCCACTGAACTTGGTAATCTGAGTTTGAACACTGAGATGAAACTGAGAAGGAAACCACCCCACAAAAGTGCGTTATATCTCCACTTATAGGCCACGACGGTAAATGTCTTTTTTTTGTTTTGTTTTTTTAAAAGATTTATTTAATTATGTGAGTACACTGTTGCTCTCTTTTAGACACACCAGAAGAGGGCATCAGATCCCATTACAGATGGTCGGGAGCCATCATGTGGGTGCTGGAAATTGAACTCAGGACCTCTGGAAGAGAAGTTGGTACTCTTAACCTCTAAGCCATCTCTCCAGCCCTGTAAATATCATTTTAAAAAAAAAAAATTTTTTTTTTTAGGACCAGAAGCCACTTCAGTCGCTAGAACTCCAGGCAGTTCACCCACACATGACACTCTCTGTATAACCACACCGACTCTTCCCAATCCTCCTTCTCCTTTCCTTTTCACCGTGTCTTAGGCCAAGCCAGGCAGAGCCTCCATGCTGGGTCAGAGGCTAGAGAACTCCAGCGCCAAACTCTGGTGGAGACCTCCCCTAGCTCAACACAGGCCATGAGTAATAGAAACCAAGAAACGAAATACCCATCCAACAAAGACAAATTCAGAAATAAAATGGTGCTGCTCTAACTGAATATCTACATGTATAAGAATGCAAATAGATCCATATCTATCACGCTGTACAAAACTCAAAAGTCTAAGAGGATCAAAGACTTCACAAGACAAAGTGGGAATAGCCTCGGACACAGTAGCTCGAGACAACTTCCTGAACAGAGCATAAATACTGCAGGTACTGAGATCAACAATTAATAAATGGGACCTCATGAAACTGAAAAGCTTCTAAAAGATAAAGGACACTCTCAATAGGACAAAATGGCAGCCTACAGAATAGAAAAGATTTTCACTAACTCCACATCCAACATAGGATCAATATCCAAAATATATAAAGAACCCAAATAACTAGGTATCAACAAACAATATTATCCAGTTATGGAATTACAGGTGTAAACAGAATTCTCAATAGAAGAATCTCAAATGGCTAAGCACTTAAAGAAATGTTCAACATCCTTAGCTATTAGGGAAATGCAAATCAAAATGACCCTGAGATTCTATCTTATATCTGTCAGAATGGTTAAGATCAAAAACACAAGTAACAGCTTATGCTGGCAAGGATGTGAAGCAAGGAGACACTCCTCCATTGCTGGTTGGAACGTAAACTTGTACAACACTTTGGAAATCAATATGGCAGATCCTCAAAAAATTGGGAATAGATCTACCTCAAGACCCAGCTATACCACTCTTTTTTGCCTCCATCCTACCACAAGGACACTTGCTCAACTATGTTCATAGTAGCTTTATTCATAATAGCCAGAAACTGGAAACAACCGGATGTCCATGACCTGAGGAATAAAGAACACGTGATACACTTCCACAATGGAGTACTGCTCAGCTGTTAAGAAAATGGCATCATGAGATTTGCAGGCAAATGAATGGAACAAGAAACGATCATCCTGAGTGAGGTAACCCAGACCCAGAAAGACAAACATGGAATGTACTCATCTGTAAGTGGCTGTGAGCTGCAGAGTAAGGGGGAAACGTGCTACAATCCACAGACCCAGAGCGGCTAGCTAAGTAACAAGGTGGGCTCCAGAGGGGATGAATGCATCTCCCTGGGAGGGAAAATACAATAGATTTTTGCAGGTGAGGAAGGAAATAGATCAGGGCAGGGGTAGGGAGTATATAGAAGAGAGTACAGGAGAGATTGCTGGAACTGGACAGCATTTAGGAATGATGTGGAAACCTAGTATAGTGGAAACTCCCTGAAATAATCTATGAGAGTGACCCTATGAGGACTCCTAGTAATGGAGGGTACGGAGCCTGAACCGGCCATCTTCTGTGACCAAGGCTTCCAGTGGTGGGCCTGGGACACCAACCCAGTCACAAAACCTGCAACCTACAATTTGTTCTTCCCGCAGACGTGCTGGGGTAAAGGTGGCACAGAACTTGTGGGAGTGGCCAAGCAAAGACTGGTCTTCTTTGAGGCCCACCCCCTGCCTGACACTGCCTGGACAGCCCAGAGACCTATGACAATTAAATGATTGCTAATGACATCCTTATATCCTGGTGCCTCACCTAACTGTCATCAAAGAGGCTGGCTTCTTGCCAGCTGATGGGAGTGATGCAGAGACTCACAGCCAAATACTAAGTGGAGAGTGAGCCCAGACTGGAAGTCTCCATCAGGTTCCTCCCCTTGGGAACCCCATGGAAGTGAGGAGAAGAAACTATGGGAGCCAGAGGGCCCAAGGACACCAGGGCCCATAGAGTCAACTAAGCCGGCCTCATAGAGACTCAGAGACTGAAGTGACAATTACAGACCCTGCATGTCTGTGCTAGGCTCTCTGTGTATGCTATGGCTGTGTAGCTCAGTGTTCTTGTGGGTCTCCTGACAGTGGAGTCGGGGAACTCTGATTCTTTTGCCTGGTCTTGGGACCATGCTCCTCCTACTGGTTTGGTATGAGAGTTTGTGTCTAGTCTTCTTGTAGCTTGTTATCCATGTTCACCTGATGTCCTTGGGAGGCCTGGTCTTTTCTGAGGAGAGACAGAGAGGAGTGTGTGTATACACACACACACACACACACACACACACATATACATACATACATATTCATACATACATACACATACATAAACAAACGAGTGAATTAAACAAATAAATAGAAAACAGCCTGGCCTTTTTTGCTTCCCTCCCCAGTCTACATACACCCACCCCTTGAATAGCTGTTTTCCAAAGAGAAAGAGCTCGTTCTTTTTTTTCCCCTTTCCCTTCTCCCTAGTGCTCGGCCCCTGCCCCCTCCACCCCACCCCCACCCGACTGGCCCATGGGTTTTTTTATTTGTTTCTTATTATGAGATGGTTGTGAGCCACCATGTGGTTGCTGGAATTTGAACTCATGACCTCTGGAAGAGCAGTCAGTGCTCTTAACCGCTGAGCCATCTCACCAACCTGCACTCGTTCTTAAAAACCTGTCTTAACACAGGAACTTGTAGATGGGATTTTTAAGTTTAGCATAACCTGGTTCCTTTGCCAGAAGTAAACTCTACACAGTGCTACTATCACTGACATTAGCGTATATTCTACCCTGACTCTGCTAATTAGAAGGGATTCTTTGAAAAGGCAGACAGTAATAACAACGATAGCCCAGTTAAACTGTCCTCATTATATATTTCAACATGAAAAAGATATTTAAAGAGGACACCAGGGAAAGAATCCAGTTCTAACTGGGAGAATGGGACAACACATGGCAAAATATAGTAGTTTAAATGGCTGACATATCAGTTTCTCTTTAGGCTGCTACAGCAACTGTGTCATTTAACAGTTCCTGCTGAGCAGTGCTGCAACTGTTGTTGATGTATTCCTAGGACATAAGGCAGAAACAAGAACTCCCTGGTTAAATGCACAAAAGGCCAGCCTGGTCTACATATTAAGTTCTAGGATAGCCAGAGCTATGCACAAAGACCCTGGTCTTACTGTGTAGCACTGGTTACACATGTATTATGTAAACCAAGATGACCCCAGACTCACCAAGATCCAGCTGCATCTGCCTCCAGAGCACTGGGGGGGGAGGGGGGGTGTTAAAGATGTGTGCCACCACACTGTCCAAAAAAGTTTGTTATTTCATCAAAACCATAACTAACAGGGTATGCCTAAATTCCTCAGAACCACCTGGGGGGGGGGGTGGCAAGTTTGGTGAGCAAAAAAGGAGCTTGCTACCTGATGAACAAAATTGGATTCTTGGAATCCACATGATGGAAAGAGAGAGCTGATTTCCATAGTTCTGACCTCTAACCTCAACACCTGAGGTATAGGACATACATGCCACCCCCACATCTATCTATAGGATAGATAGATAGATAGATAGATAGATAGATAGACAGACAGACAGACAGACAGATAGTATAAAAATTAAAACAATTTAAACACAAAAGTTAAGGGACCTAGTGAGGAGTAAATTTTAGTGTAAGAGGAAGAAATCAGAGTCCCAGTGACCATTGCTCAGGAAGCCAACACTTCAAAATGATGCAGATGTATGTCAGTCAGCCAAGAACCACCCACACTCCAGAATCAGGTCCAATGCCATGTGTCCATTGTCGGCACTGTTACATATTTTCCCTATGCCCATGCCCCCATAGCCTTCTATAAACCCAAGCCATAACGGCCTGCTCTCTCTCTTATTCCCACTCATCTCCCAACCCTCCAATAACTCTGTTGTATGAAGTCTGTTGTGTGGTGTGAATTTTGTGGCATTCCTTAGCCCACTGATCACCTGGACACATTTTCACCTCAAAACCCTTCCAACACACCCTCATGGTCTAGTCAGAGCGATAGTTATCATAGGAAAGAATCTGTTCACAGGCTCAAACAGAATGAGGTACCACACACAACCACAAGAAGATTCAAGGAGCAGGTTTCTGTGCTCTCTGTGTATTTGGGAGGCTGAGGTAAGAAGTTTTACTTGAGCCCAGGAATTTGAGGCTGGTCTCAAAAAATAGCCAGGTTAGTGGTAGCACATACTTTTAATCCCAGCTCTGAGGAGGAAGAAACAGGTGGGATCTCTGTGAGTTTGAAGCCAGCCTAGTCCACAAATCAAGTTCCAGGACAGCCAGGGCTACACAGAGAAACTCTGTCTCAAAAAACAAACCAAACAACAACAAAAAAATTGAACCAACCAACTAACCAAAGGGTAAATGAAAGCAAACCACAACACAGTGTCATTTCCTATTTAACACTTACCTAACGTTCTGAGTAGGATTCCACCTCTCAGAGGGTAGTTCTCCACTCTGTGGGTCATCTACAGGCGGATGAAGAATTGAAATGCACACATCTCCATTCTACAAGACAATAATACAATATTCAGTAAATATGTAAGAAACTGATAAAGCAAAGTGTGACCACACACATCTACAACCCCAATACTCAGGCTGAGGCAAAAGGAGTGCAAGTATGAGGCCCAGCTGGGCCAGAGTCATGCCAGGTCTCAAAACAAATGTAAATATGTGCGTGCATGTGCACATGCATGCACAGACACAGACAGACAGACAGACACAAACACACAGAGCCAGGAATGATGATATATGCCTTTAACCCCAGCGCTTGGTCATGAGTTTGAGGCCAGCCTAGGCTATACAGCAAATCTCAAATGAACTAGGGCTACATGGTAAGAACCTGACTTTAATAAAAAAGAAACAAAATCCGAAAATGTGATAAAATTAGGCACACCCTTTTTTGTTGAAAATTTTTTGAACAATTTTTTTGTTTTGTTTTGGTTTTTTGAGACAGGGTTTCTCTGTGTAGCCCTGGCTGTCCTGGAAATCACTCTGTAGACCAGGCTGGCCTCGAACTCAGAAATCCTCCTGCCTCTGCCTCCCAAGTGCTGGGATTAAAGGCATGTGCCACCACCACCCGGCAGAACAATTTTTAACAATAAATTTTTTATTAAAAATTTTCCATGTTCCCTGGGCGGTGGTGGAGCACGTCTTTAATTCCAGCACTTGGGAGGCAAAGACAGGATGATTTCTGAGTTCAAGGCCAGCCTGGTCTACAGAGTGAGTTCCAGGACAGTCAGGGCTATACAGAGAAACCCTGTCTCAAAAACAAACAAAGAAAAAAAAATTCTCCATGTTCAAATTCTAAGTTGAAGAAGAATTAAATATTATAAACTTTTACTTAGACCTGTTATGGTAAGCACTCAAGTAAACAAGAGGCATGGAGCTGGTGAGATGGCTCAGTGGGTAAGAGCACCAACTGCTCTTCTGAAGGTCGTGAGTTCAAATCCCAGCAACCACATGGTGGCTCACAACCATCCATAATGAGATCTGACACCCTCTTCTGGTGGTCTGAAGACAGCTACAGTGTAATCATTAAATCTTAAATAAAAAAAAAAAAAGAAAGAAAAAAGAAAACAAGAGGCAGGAGGTCACTGCAAGTATGAGACAGCCTGATCTATATACATATTGAGTTCCAGGCCACCTAGGGCTATTCATCAAACAAAACAAAACATATGGGCTAGTCTTGGAGAGGTATGTCCTGTCTGTAGCACCATTCTTTCTAAAACAGAAAAAAAACAAACAAGCATGATAACTTCTAAATACATGGTTACAAACTAATTGCTGTGGTCATTATACTTTGCATAATGCATAAACATTATAAGATCTAATTTAACAAGTACATCAGATTACGTCAAACACACAGGCCACAGGGAGGTATATAAATATACATATACTCAATAGAAAATAATAGGTTAAGTAAAATAGAGTCATTTGTTTCTTTTCTCCCCCTACCTACCTTTTTCCTGTTTTTTTAAAAAGATTTATTTATTTATTTAATGTATATGAGTACATTGTAGCTGTACAGATGGTTATGAGCCTTCATGTGATTGTTGGGAAGTGAATTTAGGACCTCGGCTCACTCCAGTCAACCCCGCCTGCTCAGTCCCTACTTGCTCAGGCCCAAAGATTTATTATTATTATAAATAAGCACACTGTAGCTGCCTTCAGACACACCAGAAGAAGGCATCAGATCCCATTATGGATGGTTGTGGACCACCATGTAGTTGCTGGGATCTGAACTCAGGACCTTCGGAAGAGCAGTCAGTGCTCTTCACTGCTGAGCCATCTCTCCAGCCCCCATGAGTTAAAATTTTTGAACTGATGTATGTGTGTGTGTGTGTGTGTATACACACACATATATATAAAGTGTAAAGTTATTATATATAACTCAAATTTAAAACATATACAGATGGCCAGGCAGTAGTAGCATGAGCTTTTTATCCCAGCACTTGGGAAGCAGCAGAAGGTGGTATCTCTGAGTCTCAGGCCAGCCTGGTCTACTGAGGGAGTTTCAGGACAGCCAGGGCTACACAGAAAAACCTTGTCTTGAAAACTTAAAACACTCATTTGTACGAGTGTGTAAATGTATGAATGAGCCTGTGTGAGGGAGTTGGTAGTCACTATCATGCACTTCCATGCTTGCTCTCTGCCTTATTTTTTGAGCACTGAGATAGTCAACTACACTGCTTACCTAGAAATCAGCAGGCATCCTCCTGCCTCCACCTCCACAGCTCTGGAATTACAGATGTGCGCTGCACTATCATACTTGGCTTTTTACAGGAGTCCTGGGGACAGGAGCTCAGCTTCTCACATTTGCACAATAATCACTTTACTGAGGCATCTCCTTAGTGTAAATCATCTTAACATTCTTGTAAGGTTTTTGTTTTGAATTTCTTAAATTATACGTATGTACCAGGAGGAGCAACTGCAATGTATGAGAGCAAAAAAAATGTTTTACCTTTTTTTTTTTTTTT
>JADRCC010571526.1:0-10962 GCA_019843855.1 Hylomyscus alleni
TTCAGGAAAAGGCACCTGGGTTCACACCATGGGCTCTCCATGAATTAGAAATGGGGGTCTCAGGTACATGGCCTTTAGCTTGCTCACTAGCTAAATGTATATGATATGGTTGTTGTAACTGGCTGGTTTTATGTGTCAACTTGACACAGGCTGGAGTTATCACAGAGAAGGGAGCTTCCGTTGGGGAAGTGCCTCCATGAGATCCAGCTGTGGGGCATTTTCTCAATTAGTGATCAAGGAGGTAGGGCCCCTTGTGGGTGGTGCCATCCCTGGGCTGGAAGTCTTGGGTTCTATAAGAGAGCAGGCTGAGCAAGCCAGGGGAAGGAAGCCAGTAAGAAACATCACTCCATGGCCTCTGCATCAGCTCCTGCTTCCTGACCTGCTTGAGTTCCAGTCCTGACTTCCTCTGGTGATCAACAGCCATGTGGAAGTGTAAGCTGAATAAACCCTTTCCTCCCCAACTTGCTTCTTGGTCATGATGTTTGTGCAGGAATAGAAACCCTGACTAAGACAGTTGTGAAGCTAGAGTGACCGCCCCACCCCAAGAAAGCCCCTGAATTGCCGTAACCTCTAATAGTGTTGCTGTTCTTTCTACTGTAGGTCCATCTGGATCCAGAAGAACATCAGAGAGCCCAGGAAAGTATATGTTGTTGCTTTAAAATCCCTGATTTTCAGAGGACACTCTTGACATATGTTCCTCCCTGGAACATAGCACTAACCTCACCATGCACAAGCAGACACGGCTGAGGCCACCAACCCAGCCACCTTGTCAGGGACAGCCACAGGCCAGAACACCAGATGGGGCATGAAGTTGTTCTAAGGCTCCTTTGTATCCATCTGAGACCTTGGGCAAGTCAAGTCAAGTCACTCTCTGTCCAATCCACTGACCCTCTCAAGGGAGTCTGGACCCGTGGGATCTAAGGCTATCCTGAGAAGATTCCTGGATGTTGTAAAACACGAAGGCTTACAGGGAAGCTTGTGAGGAGAAAAGACTCAGCCTGGTAGGATGCTGAGAGTTGTTTTAGATTACAGAGGAAAGTCTGCAATTCATAAGCCTCCCCGACACACACCAGCATCAGGGTAACTGGTATCTGCATGTTTGGAAATGTTAAAGATGCACAGTCATACACATCTCTGTCTGTAGATTTCCTACAGACACAAAGGAAAGCAATTCTATCAATTAGGAAATAGTGGATTTCAAAGTCAAAATTCAGTTGCATCCTTAAAACCAAATGATTAAAAAAAAAAAACAAAAAACAAAGGCTAAGAAAACGCAGATGAGATGAGGTAGCACAGGGTAGAAAGAAATGTAGAAGAAGCAGAGATAGATATTCTTAAATGTTAAAGAATCAGTGAGAACCTAACCAAGAAAAGCAAAGGCGTCCCAGCTTTGGCTTCATGTTTGGCTTGTGTCAGACATCTCCCAGGTTCACTGCCTATGCAAATATGTTCTGTTCCTCTGTCCGAGTGCACCATCTGCAATGGGTCTCTATCATAAACTGCTGCCCTTTAAATCCCAGCTCAACTCTTACCTCCTCTGCTCTCTTCTTCTGGGCTAATTCCCTTTAGATAACCTTCTATTGGGAGGGGAGGACAGAAAAGATTGAAAGAAAGGAGCAAGAAGGAAGCTGAGCAGGAAGGCTATTGGGAAGGCTGGGAGAAGGAAGGCTGGGCTGAAGCTGAGAGCAGCCCTGCAGGAGATCTCGACAAGACTTCAGATCTGCTGTGAGGGGTCCATTCTTAGCTCCATCTTGCTCACTACTGCCACCTTTCCCTGCGCAACTCTCACCTCTGCCACGATCTAACTTCCCGTGGACATCTTCCAATTTCAGACATAGACATCAAGGATGTTATAGCCCTAGAAACCAACACTCGGGTAGCCTCCTTCCGAAGACAAAGCTCCGCAGAACCTGGACTTCAGGACAGTATGTTTGGCAGCCGGAGGGGAGGCCTCCTGAGAGAATGGGCAAACAAGGCTCCTGACAACAACTATGAACGAAAGCTGAAGAGCCTCATGGAGAAGGGCATCGAGCCCAAGATGGAGAGTGCCAAGATGCTGAAGCCAGAGGAGGTGCTGAGCTGCCGGTGAGCACCACTGGGATGTATGGGCAGGCCAGGGACAGCAGGGTGTGAGTGCGTGCCTGGATATGGAAGGGGGCCATATCCCTAGCTCTAGCCTGCAAAGAATTGCTACAAGGCTAAAGCCCTGGATTTCCCAGCAGTCTTTACTGCCAGAGGCTACAGGTAGCGTAGGTACTCCTGTTAAAATTCTCCTGGTGGGCAGCCAGGTGGGGCTGCCATTTCGAGCTCTGCCGTTGGAACATCACATCTATTTCCTTCACAATAGAAGCTATAGAGATTTGTCAGAAGAAAAACACAGGTTGTCTGTGGCCTTTTTCTCACAAAGAAAATGGCCCTGAGTTCCCTCACTCTGGTGAGCCTGGGCAACAGCATCTATATTGGTCACTCTTCTGTTGCTATGCAGACAACACCATCAAGGCAACTTAGATGACAAGGAGATTCTTTGGGCCTTTGATTCGAGAGAGATCGTTCCCTCATGGCAGGGAAGAACACTGGCGAGCTCAGAAGCAGCAGGCCTGGTGGTGGGAACAAGAAGCTGGGAGCTCATATCTTCAAACACAAGCAAACTAGAAGTAGGGTGAGGCTTTCCAGAGTCCCTCCATCCCCTGAATAATGCATTTCCTCCACTGAGACCACTCCCTCTTAGGCTGCCCCAAACAGTGCCATCAGTGGTATTCAAACAGCTGATCCTACAGTGGACATTTCTCACAGTGTCACTGTCCCCAATGGCCTTCTGCTGTGTTTGGGGTGTAGATTCCCAAGACAACAATGAACTGTCAACTTACCCTCTTCTTTTCTCACTGCTGGAATGGAACCTGGGGCCTTGCATGAGCCAGGCAACGTTCCACCACTGAGCCACAGCCCCACTTACCTCTTGCTTCTTCTCCATCGATGCATGCCCTATATCCAGGTCTCTAATCTGAAAACATCCAAGGCCAGTGCCATCCTTAACTGCCAGGCAAAGTGAAAAACCTTCAGTTGAGGTATCAAGGCAACAGGATAGTGGGGTCACTCTTGTCAAGCTAGCAGCAATATAACCATAGGTGAAAGTTGGCTTCAGGGCCTAGTAACTAACCAATGCTACCTACCCATTGCTCCTGAAGACTAAGAGGTGAAGCGGGGATGGAGCCCAATGAGAAGCAACACCCAACCAACCACACTTACAGGAACAACCAATGGTGTGGCTCTAATTAGGCTTGGCTCAACAGTGGAGGCTTCTTTCGCTCCCAGAGCAGGAGCACTGAGACAGATGACATCCCTGATGTCACTGGGGAAGCATGTAAGACCAGCGTGAAGATGGTGCAGTGGGGTCTTAAGGACACCACATGTGAAAGAGCTAGTCCATCACACCACCCTGGCACACTGTCCTGGGAGGGGAGGACTAGAGCCATAAGCAAAGGTAGTACCTAGCCCAAGAGCCCACAGGCACAGGTACAGGCATGACAGAAAGCCTGATGGCAAAACAACTCCTCCTCGTCACCTATAGCCAGAAGGTGGCTGGTAGCATCTGTCCTCTACAAAAGCTGGGCCCAAGAAGTCAACAGAGTAGCACACTCTGTTATCCCAGCACTCAGGAGCTGAGGCAGTAGGATTTTGTGCTTGAGGTTGCCTGAGCTACATAATGAGATCCTGTCTCAATATAACTAGATAAATGAAGTAATTAAATGTAAAGTTGACCCCAAGGTCAAGGTTGACAGTGGACTGAGGAACTCTGTCTGGATCCCACAGCACAGACGGGATCAATTTCACTCTTCAGCAGAAGGCAGAATTACAAGGCTGTAGAAAACACTTTAAATCAATGGCCTTGCTGTTTAACTGTGTGTGTGTTAAGGAAGGGCACGTAGGCCCTGAAGCTCTGTATATACACACTCGAGGGCCTCCAGCTCAGATCCACTGCCTGCAGCAGTGAGCAACACACCGTGTTCCACCCTCTTACACCACACGCCACGTTAGCCACATCCTCTTTCTTCCTGATGCCATTCTGGCAGAGCCTTCCAAAGAGGATGGCCCATTCTGTACCTGGTTGTCACTCTTGGATGGATCACCCCATTTCCCAGATGAATACCTGTCTTTCCATAGCATAGCTTCTCTTGCCTTCCATGGATGTTGTGCTGAGTGTCACGACTGAATCAATGAAAATTAGCCTGTTTTCTTTGGTGATGTCCAGGGTGATAACCTGGCAGGGTTGATTTCTAAGATTTATAGCACCATGAGTTCTATCACCTCTGCCACCTACAGGGTCCCCCTCTTCAGGGACACATACAGAGGAGCCAAGCCAAGGTCTCTTGCCTGGCCTCCTGCTTAAAGCCAACCCCCTTGCCGCACCTAGTTCTTTATTTTTGTTACTTTGTTTTGTTTATTTGCTTGCTTGTTTGTGATTGGTTTTTGTTTTTGTTTTTGAGACAGGGTCTCCCTATGTAGTTCTGGCTGTCCTGGAATTTACTATGTAGACCAGGCTAGCCTCAAACTCACAGAGATCTGTCTCTGCTTCCCGGTATGTTGGAATTAAAGGTGTGGGCTACTACACCAAGCCCCAAACTGTGACGTCCCCCTCGACCAGCAAGAAGGACATGACCACGAGCTCTTCCTTTTGCAGTTTATTCAGGCCTTTTACACAGCTCTTCGGCTGCTACATAGTTCTTCTCTGTCTCTCTCATTCTCTAGCTGCTTACAAACTTACTTTCCTAGAGCCCCTCCCTTGGGTTCCAGCTATCCAATCGCTGTCTGCCAATGGGCACTGCCGATAGGCTCACAAAAGGGAGGAGTGGCCAAGGCTGAAGCCATGGCCATATACGGCTTGTTTACTACTAAGTGGAGCTGAGGAGGGGGCGGAGGAAGTCAGGTCCCATGGCTCCCTGTCACCTCTCCCTACCTTCTCTTAAAGGTACCTGCGTTTATCCAAGAACAACATCAAGACCTTGATCAAGCTGTGCAAGGATGCAGGGATGGATGTGGACATCCACCCTCACATGGTGGAGGCCGAGATAGACGCAAAGAAGATATTCGAACATCGATTAAGCGTAGCACTCTAGCCCACTGCCCACTGGAGACTCATCCGATGGGGGCTAAGCACCCTGCTGACTAGCCTCTGTAGACCACACCAAGCAAATAAGCTGAATGCATCACACTAGCTGATGTCAGCTCTGTCCTCAGCTCTACTTTGCACCAACCCAGGAGGAAGCTTGCAGGGCACGGTGACATTTGCTTGTATTCCAGTGCAGGGTAGAGACAGGGCTCAAAGGTTCAAGTTCAATGCCAGCTTGGAACTGTATGAGGCCCTGTCTAAAACATCAAAATGGGGAGAGGGAGTACAACGTTTTTGTTAATTGCTTCTTAGTAAAGAATTCTTCTTGAACAAGAAAAATAGGGCTTCAAGTCCCCAGGGGGACTTCAGAGAGGAGAAAAAGTTGAACAGCTGTCTGGAGACACATAACACTCGGTGTATGTGGAACTGATCCTCATGTGTGGGCCTGAGACTGGTGGCTGAAGTCCTCACTTGTAAGAACTGACTTCATGATAACTGCTCTCATTGTCCCAGCTGGCTCCCTCCATGCCCTAACTGTGCTTAGCCATAGCTCACTGACACAATTCCTTAGTTAACCTCCAGATGTGCCCTTCCTTCTATGAACATTCCCTCCAAGGGGCCAGAGGGGTTGTCTCCTCTTCTTCCCCTCATGGGAATTCCAGACAGAAGCTTGCAGGCCTGGCCTCTGTCTTCTCTCACCTCTTCAAGTATAAGAGGCTAGCCCTTGCCACTGCAGATTCTGGGCTATGATAACAAGATTTTATTGACTATTTATCCTTTGCCTACCAAGTGTATGACATGGCTTTCTGGATTCTTCTTAGGGTCCACTAAGACCCCAGGTCCTACCCACAGAGCTAGATCTAATTGTACAGAAGCTCTGTCCCACAAGTTCTGGGACATGTGTGCAACACAGTTACCATGGGGAAATTAGTGCAGCCCACCCTCTCAGGGAAGTATACAGGGTAGGCAATCCCCAGACCGTGATTGGGATCCCACTAGTCCATTATCCCACCCATCTACCAACCCTCGAGGCTTATAGTCCCTATGACAGAGGAGTGAGCGGGTGGGAACCCTGGGCACAAAATGGAGTCAAATCCCTGGAGAGGAAAAGTTTCCTAGAGGAGAAGGCTACTTTACTGAAACACAAGAATGCCGGGATCTGTATGAGAGAGGGGAGAGGGAGGAGTAGGCGGAGAGAACAGAACATGCAAGTGCTGAGGGGCTTGGATGATCCAGTAGTTGAGAAGCTGAAGTTAAGTCTGGATGGAGGGGACCAGGACACCAAGAGCAGTGAAAAGGAAATCCCAGGGGAGTGAGAGTCATAAGCTTTGTAGCTCTCCAGTGTGTACCCACTGTGTGCGGCTGCTCCAAGGCTGAGGACATGGTGTGAATGGGATCAGGCATGCTCCTGCCTCTGTGTAACTTGAACTCTGGAGAGAGGAGAGACTGAAAATACCCATCAGCAGAAATCCCAAGGGACCATAATCACAGAGAACTACAGAGATGGCCCCCGCATCTGCAGTGACAAGGGAAGAGGCCAGGCCTGCAAGCCTCTGTCTGGAGTTCCCATGAGAGGAAGAAGAGAAGAAACAACCCCTCTGGCCCCCTTGGAGAAAATGTTCCTAGAAGGATGGGCACATCTGGAGGTTAACTAAGGAGTCGCATCAGTGATCTAGGGCTGTGTAACAACTGCCCCTAAGCATAGTTTAGAACACCCACTTTCTGCAAGCCTACAGGTCCACTGAGCCAAGGTGCTGTTGAGTGGCCTT
This sequence comes from Hylomyscus alleni, assembly GCA_019843855.1. NCBI lineage: Eukaryota > Metazoa > Chordata > Mammalia > Rodentia > Muridae > Hylomyscus > Hylomyscus alleni. Next base: position 6,877 of record JADRCC010571526.1, read on the forward strand.
GGCAGATCTAGGCTCCATCCCTGTATCTGGGTGCAATTAGTGAGCCAGCTAGGGCAGGATGGTTCTAGAATGTCCTGCTCAGGATGGCTGTTCTCTGGCCTAACAGACAAACCTAGGCTTGTGTTGGTGGGACGTCTTTATTCTAAGAGGAAGCAAAGCCTAAGAGGCTCAGAACTAGTATATAAATTACATTATGTTCTAGCTCATGCTGGTCTATAGTGGCCAAAGCAAGTACCAAGGTCAGCTCAGATTCAAAGGTTGAGACTAGGCTGTATCCACAGAAGGGAAGAATCATAAAGTAGCCTTCTAAAGGGCCTGACTGGGTCAGTCAGTGTAAGAGACCAGCCACTATTGCAATTAACAAGAATAGTTGGAGACTTAAACCAGGGTAACCATGTTGAGAGCGAATGAGGCAAAGCTGGGACAATCGACACGAATATAAGGGACACGAGTCACCCTGAGCCTGAGATGTTTGTGGGGCCACAGATTAGCTGAGGGATAGCAGAGAGAAGACCAGAGCAACTGAGTCTTTTGGGATCAGTTGAATGAGAATCACGCTCAGCCCCTACCATGTGTCTCCCATGGTCAGTAAGGAACCAGACAGGGAAACTCTGGGGGCGGGGGGCAGGATGTAGCAGGCAGAAGTCCTGACCATTCCTGCTCACAGGCCTTCCTGTTGCCGAGCTCTGGGAGACGGGGGGGGGGGGGGGGGGGGGGGTTGGGGTCCAAAATCAAGGTACTGATGTGACTGTTCTCCTCCAAACTCTGAGGAAGCTCTTCCTGGTCTCATTGCCTAAGCCACAGGTGTCCCTGGCACCCGACCACAAGTCCCACCTCCATTGTCACACAGCTCATATCTCTGTGTTTCTGTTTCATAGGTCATATCCAATTAGAGCTCACTTGAGTAAACTCATCCCAACCTACCAAACTTACGAAGGACCTATTTTCAAATAAGGCGGAGTTTCTGGATTTCAGCAGATCTTTTGGTGAGACATAGTCCAACCCATAGCATAGAAAAATGGACAGAATTCCCTTAAAGTCCCCCCTGAGTTGTGACAGAGCTCCCACTGGATCCCACAACATACCACCCTCTCTGACGTGACCCTCTCAGGCACACTGTGTCCCCACCAGGCTGGTGGCTCCATGTGGCAGAACCAACCCATTGTCTCTCTCTCTCTAGAAACGTTGGACCAGAGTCTCTGGGGGATTCTCCTCCAGGCTTCCAGGTAGAGAATCTGTGTGAACTGGCTTTCACTAGTAATTCCATCGTCAAGGGACTCACTGCGCCTCTGGACCCTATTGAGAGCAGTGGGAGCCATCTTCCAGACATAGTCAAGCCTGTCACTTCTTTGGGGGGTCAGCTAAGTCTGGAAGGAGATTGGCTGTGTTTCACCTGCAATTGAGGAGGCTCCATGGATGCTCTGGGAAGCCAGAGGTTTTCCAGGAAGGAGCCCACAGCACACATTCAGCTTACTGATAACAGCTCACCGTGAGTCCAAGCCCACAGAAGAAACAGCACATATATATATATATATATATATATATATATATATATATATATATATATGCCCCAGCCAGCCCCAAGCCAGGCTCAGACAGCATCACCCACAGTGTACCATGTCTTTCAAGGACCTCATAAACTTTGGAATTTCCTGCAAATGGTACAGCCACATCACTCTCCCCAGAAAAAGGCACACATCAGAAACAGAGTGGCTCTGTCATAGCACACCAGAAGCCGGGCATCTTCCCAGTGAACCAGGCAGGCCACTTTAATATCCATATGGAAAATGCATATGGCCACATCATAAGCAAAATTCAATTCCACATGGATGCAAGTGGCAGCAATGCTTTGAAAACAAACGACCTTGGAGAAGGAAAACACACACAGAGAGACATGCTCACACACATACACACACAGGCATGCACGGCCTGTATTAAAATGAAAACTTCTACTCAACCAAGAATATCAGTAAGAGTCAAAAACCAACTTCCTCAAGGGATCAGATGCATGTCTGACATGCAGTGCAAGCTCGCCAAACTGGAAACAGTTGAAAATCTAGCTACCGTGCATGCATTCCACAAGATAGGATAGTTAAGTGGCTAATAACCCTAAAATATTCTCAGTCCTCGGGATGTACAAATGATAGGGCATGAACATATAATATATACAAAGGAAGTGCCATTGCATGCCAGAGAGGACAGCCATCTGTGACAGTGACAATTACCAGTGGGCTTTATGGAGCAATCAGAATTCTCATGCACAACCCTGGATACCATGTTAGCTAACTACCAGAAAATGTGGCACATGCTAAGGCCAACTTTAATGACCCCATGGTCCAGCATTTTGGATTGGTACATGTCAGCATACATACTCATGTGGGCACTATGACATGCTAGCTGTTCATAGCAGCCCCCTTTGGTGCAACCAAAGGTTGGAATCAGGCCTGGAACCCATCAACACAAGGAAAGACCTCAGGTCTGTTCACACGACAGACTGCCACAGAGAAACCAGAACCCACGGAGAAACTGACTAGCTCAAAGTATATAAGCAGCATTGTACAAAGGCAGCAAAATTCAGGTGAAACTACACCTCGATTCTCACTTAACACAGCCTCTTGCCTGGTAACTTAGTGTTAGAAGCCAGAGCAGGGTTGTCCTGTGAGATGCAGGACGGGGGAAGACTAGAAGACTCAGTGAGCTGTTCCTTTGGGAGTTTGGGCCCTTTATGTGTAGGTGTGCCAACCTTTAAAGAACACTTGGGCAGGAAAGATGGATCAGTGGGTAAAGTGCTTGCCTGGCACACATGAGGACCTGAGTTCAAATCCCGAGTACCCATGTGAAAGCTGGATGCAGTAGCATATTTGTAATCCTGGGACCACTCCTGACTGGAGACAGAAGAGTCCCTGGAAACTCTCAGGCCAGTTAACAGCAAAAGAGACCCTGTCCAAACAACATAGAAGATGAAAAGTCAGGGTTTTCCTCTGACCTTCACACTCATACTGTGGCATGTCCCACTACCCTGACAAGAACACACACACACACACACACACACACACACACACACACACACACACGCGCCACAGTTAATCCGTGTGTGGAGGTGCACATCTCTCACCCCCGCATCAGGTAACTAAGGTGACAAAGGTGAATTTAAGGCCAACCTGGGTTACACAGACCAGATGTCAAACACAGAAACTAAGAAAAGTACAAATAAAACAGTTATACTCAGACTTTTGGTTTGGTTAACAATGTTCTGGTTTTATGTTTGAAAAACAAAAGCCTCAACTTTTAACGGTGGTCTTCCTACCTGCCTTCCCTCCCAAGCATTTTCCCTCTAGAGGCCACCAGGTGGCGCTCGATCCCAGCACAAGAGGCTCTGCTGGAGGCACTCTCAGATGTCCACTCGGCTGCTGACATAGCTGCAGGCCCATCCAAAGGTGGCTGGACATTGCAGACTGAGTTCTGGGTGTCACACACATGTAGTTATTCACAACCCAGCTGAGGACCTCTGGGTATGTCACGCCCCAAGGCTGTGATTCCTCCCCCAAAACAGGATCAAAAAAAAATGTATTTCAGAACAAGGTAGTATCCATGTATACCAACTAGACAGGACTTAAGGCAAATTGAGAAGGACATTCAAGCTGCTAACACCAAAGGAGAGACCCGCTGGGCGGTGGTGGCGCATGCCTTTAATCCCAGCACTTGGGAGGCAGAGGCAGGTGGATCTCTGAGTTCGAGGCCAGCCTGGTCTACAGAGTGAGTTCCAGGACAGCCAAAGCTACACAGAGAAACCCTGTCTCGAAAAAAGGAGAGACCCTTGGTGCCTTGTGGCAGCAGGGCACACATTCCGAGGTAAACCCCAGCCTCTGAGACATGCCACATGACCCTGAACTGTGTGTGAACCCCAAAGGTCTATACAGATTTACTGGTAGATACCCCAGGGCAGATGGGATCTGTGGGGTCCTAGAGGCCATTCATATCTGGAATCATGTGGATGGCCAAATGTTGTGGATGACAGAAGATGTGAAATATGACAAGTGGCATTGTAGCCTACACACACACACACACACACACACACACACACAC
>JADRCC010571527.1:0-10102 GCA_019843855.1 Hylomyscus alleni
GGGGGGGGCATTTGTGTCCCACTGTTAGGTGGATTCTGGGATAGGCGAAGAGTGGGTGGGTGGTGTGTGAGGAAACATGAAATTCAAAGGCTGGATGCTTTCTGAGCTTGGACTATATAAAACTCAAGTTATCATTGTGTCACAGGTAGCAAACAGAAAAGAAGAGGGGGCACACAGCTCCCAGGTGAACAATTGGGGTACATGCTGAAATTCTAACAGTGGGGAACCTGAGACCAGAAAACCCTGCTGAGTTGAAGTTCAATAAGAAACCTGCCCCACCCCCAACAAATAAAGTTAGAAGAAGTGATAGAAGAAAACACCAGACACCAACCTCTGGTGTTATACACATACACACACACACACACACACACACACACACACGCACACACACACAAACACACCTCACCAATTTGAGAGGGGTGCCTGGTGTTACATACACAGACAGACAGACAGACACACACACACCTCACCAATTCCAGAAGGGTGCCTGGTGTTACACACACAGACAGATAGACAGATACATACATACACACACACACACACACACACACACACACACACAGAGCTCATCAATTCAAGAAGGGTGCCTGGTGTTACATACACAGACAGACAGACACACACACACACACACACCTCACCAATTCCAGAAGGGTGCCTGGTGTTACACAGACAGACAGACAGACAGATACACACACACACACACACACACACACACAGAGAGAGAGAGAGAGAGAGAGCTTATCAATTCAAGAAGGGTGCCTGGTGTTACACACAGACAGACAGACACACAGACACACAGACAGACACACAGACACACAGACACAAACACCCCTCACCAATTCAAGAAGAGTGCCTAAGTGGGCAAATAGAAGTTGGGATTTGTGCGAGGGGAAACAGAGTGGTCTGGAAAAAGACGTCCTCCTGTCCTTTTAGAGGACCTAAGCATTGGGAGGACACTGGCCAGCAGCAGAGTCACTGCCATTGGTCTTCACTTCCCTAGCAGCTCGGATGAGTCCTTAGCACTTGGCTAGTTGGGGGTCTGTAGCAGCACCTTGGCTGTATCCCTTTCGCCCGTGCTTATTTTCCTGAGTTTGACTCTCAGGCCTTCCCGTTGACTCCAAGGCTCTGCCTATCTGTCCCGTAAATTCCTTTCCTGGGTAGGTGAGCCAGAGTCCATCTGCCTTGTTTGCAATCCCAGAACCCCTTGACTGATGGAAAAAGTTAGGGCAGAACAAAGGTGCTCTCAGAAACTGCTGCCCAGAGGAAAAACGAAGAAGGGGATTTTCTTCGGGATGGGTTTTGAGGCCGGCTTTTCAGGTGAACTAAATATTTCTGTTAGAAAATCAGTTTGGGGCAAACTGGAAAGGGATTGCACTTGGCTTTGAAACATAGGAGAATGTTGTCTAAACCTGAAATACTGGTTTTGGCTTTGACTGGGGCTTGTGGGGATCTTGCCTGCCTGGGACATGCTGGGGCCTGGAGCTTTGAGGAACTAGCATCATGCTTGCTAGCAAAGCGGCTGCCTGGAGGCCAGGAGCCTGTTTCAGCCCTACTCAAAACACTTGTGTGGGGAAGACCTGCAAAGGACCAAGGAGACTTTAAGGACCTCATTCAGGGACAAAAACTGTAGAATCTCTGCCTGTACCCTATACTTAAGTTTGTATTAGCCCTGCTGTTCTTGACTGCTCTGTTTGCTAGATAAAAATGGAGTCAGTTGTAGCAACATCAGCAGAGGAAGAAGGAAGTGGTCCTATCTTCCTTGTCGACATCCTTGTCGACCTTTGTGGGTGGAGCAGCACTTGCCGCTGCTGCTTTACCATTGTTGGTTTTTATCATTTTATTGATTTTTTAAATCATTTTCATCTTTTTTTGATTTATGTATATTTTATGTGTAGAAACTGCTTTGCCTGCATTTGTGTCTGTGCTTCATCTATGGGCCATGGAGACCAGAAGAGGGCAGATTCCCCTCGAACTGGAGTCGTGGATGTTTGTGAGCAGCCGTGTGGGTGCTGGGAACTGAAGCAGGGTCCTCTGGAAGAACAAGTGCTCTTAACTTCTGAGCCATCTCTCCAGCCTACTTCACTAGGTGGTTTGTTAAGGGAGCAGGGCTGCTTTTATGCACATTTATACTTGGAACAGTTCTCTAGTACCTGTTCAGTTCATTCGGCTTGGAAAACCAAACAAACACAGGGTGATGGGGTAGGGGCCCAAATGGGGGAATGAACGAACATGCGTGTAGTGCGCACACATGTGGAGGCCAGAGGTCATGGACACATTCCCTCTTCAGTCTCTCTTGGCCATCTCTTGTGGAACCCCAGATTTGGCCAGGCTGGCTGACCTGAAAGCTCAAGTTCCTGTCTTGTGTGGTTCCTCCTACCTTCCCCCACCCCTCCCCACCTTCAGTCCTAGTACTTGGATCGCAAGACCATCCCACTAGGCCTGGCCTCCATGTGAATGCCAGAGACCCAAACACAAGCTTCTACGACTGTCACTTCATACACCAAGCCACCCCCAGCCCATGATGATTAGATTTGTTTGTTTGTTTGTTTTGTGGTGTTTTTTTTCCATATTGTGTTTAATCTGAGTTCTAACTGTAATGCAGTCTGTGGTCTGCACCTATAACTGTAAACACAGAACTATTGATTATACTAGTTCTCTTTCTAGATGACATGAACTCCTCCCCACAAAAATCTTTTCAGAGCCTGCATCCCCTGTGGGCACCCCACACCTTGATGAATATCTCCTTTATTCTCAGGCAGGGGAAGCAACTACCGTCACACTCAGAAATGTAGACACCGTGCTGTTTGCTTGACCAGATGCCTCATGGTCTTACTGTATTTAAGCAATTTTAGTTTATTGTATATGAATTTGTCCACATGAACATGCCACGGTACACATGTAGAGTTCGGAGTGTGTGCCAACTTTGTGGAGTCACTTCCCTCCTTCCAGCTTTATGTGGGTTTCAGAGGTAGCACTCATGTTGCCAGTCTTACATGGCAAGTGTCTTCATCCGCAGAGCCACCTTGGTGGCCTCCAGGAGCCTTAAGTTAACGTTGGCTGTGAGCTGCCAGGAAGAGAAAAAATAATGTGGCTTTCATTTTTCTACCAACTCTTCCTCACTGGATAGTGCTTCTCTTTTGCTTCTTTAGCATCCATAAGGATGAAGAGGGAAAAGGATGACAGTGTGTCAAACATCCATCTTTGTCCCAATCCCCCTGGTCCAGGTTATCTGACGGACATGCTGTCTGATGTTACAGGCAGTTTCTGTCAGAGAGACCTTCACATCCTCGGGGACAGAGCTCTGACACTGTCTCTTCAGTATGGTCTAGAGGTTGCTAGAAATTTCACCCTAAGCTGATCCTGGCCAATACTGGGCATTGTAATTTTTGGGTACTAGCTGGTATAAACATAGATGTTATCATTTCATCAATGCCAGCATCTTTGTTAGTCCTATCGCCAGGCAGGGATGGCTAGGTTGCTTGTAGAGTTGAAAAGGGCAGTGAGCACAGCTGTCTATCCTGAATACCTGAATGTGGAGTACACAGAGAGCGGCAGTTGCCTTAGCAGTTCCTCCTGAGCGCTCTCCAAATCCTAGGAAACCAGTTGTTCCCAGAGTTGAAGAAAGACTCTTTAGTGAAATAGCTTCCTTAGTCAGCTTTTGTAACCAGACCTCAGGGCTTGTAGGAGACAGAGGTTAGGACCTGTGCATCTATCTCCTAGTTCCTCAGTTCCGCACGGGCTTGCCGTTTTGTTGTAGCAGCTTGGAGACATGCATGTATATTTTCCATTTGGTTTGTGTGGTGTGTGTGTATGGGGGTAGGGGTAGTTCATGTGCAGGTGTTTAATCGGAAATAGTTTTTCTTCCTCTTAGTCTGGAAGTACCTCCCTCACGTCTTTGTACTGTCGTGAGCATCTCTACAAAGCTCTACATCTCTGCAACGCAAATGTTTTAAAGTTCACTGCGGTGTGGTAGCCACGCATGGACACTCACGTTAGCACAGCTTGCGAAAACGAGTCCTGCCCAGTTTTGCAGCTTTCCCCGTGGTTTCCCAAATCCCACAGCATTCTACCTGTGGGATTCATACCTAAGGAATGCAGAAGCAAAATTATATTTCCATCCCTTCCGTCTTCCCTCCCTCTTGTCTTCCCTCTTCTCGGCTTCCTTTCCCCAGTTACGTGTTTCATTTTAAGATTTAGTTAGAAAGACAGTATCTTTGTGAACACTTCTCCCTATGATTGCAATATGACCCGGGGTAATGCTGGTTCAGCATTCATGTGCTTTGCGCTCTGGCCTGTAAGCCGGCCTGTTCCAGATCTCGAAAGTAAGATACTTATCACCGACATGCTGTGTGTTCTTTAACAGTAAAGCTATATCAAAGATACTTACGTTTAATGAGATGATTGCACCTGTCTGTCATTGCAATTAAAACATTTATGAGCTCCTCAAACACCTTTCCGAGTGCTCCTGGATGTATTGCTCTTGGTATGAAATCCTATTCATCACAGCGCTCTACAAATAATTGTATTAGCAAAGCATGGTGAAGTAGGTTGGCACCTCAAGTAAAAATATCAATTGCCAGGGAAGTTTGAGGTGAACCCTAGGCCACCCGTCATAGTGCAGTTATAACTAATTGGGTGGTTTAAGTTAATTACTCTTCCCAGAAGTAGAATCCTGAGGAAGTTAGGGACGGACGGTGGTCTTCGGTGTGGAGACTCACACCCTTGCTGAGCAGTGTCAGAGCGGTGGGCTGAGAGGTTTCATCAGGTGTCACATGTGTGACAGGCAGAGCCAAAGGGGTGTTTTGTCACCAGAGACTGAGGAACCACTTGCTAGATAATGTGGCTATGTGACAAAGAAATAGATGCAGACGTCTGACGTGGAATAGATCAGTGGAGGTCAAGTGACCACCCCCCCCCCATGGTGACGTCTTTCTTTCTCCCTATCATCTGACATGAAACAAGAGGTACCTGGACTCCTGAGGTCATTTGTAAGATGAAGAGGTTTGTCAGTTGGTGGCTGCCCTTCTATTCACATGTCTGCATCAGGCGGTGGCATCGGGCGTTGGCAGGGTCAAGCGCAGCCATACCGTGAACTAGTCAATGTGAAGGCTTTGGTCTCCAGTTGAATCTCCTTCACAAGACATAGGTCTGGTCACTCTCGGATTGTTCTGCGGTTCCTGGTGGCCTTGGAACCTGTGTAGTAAATTCTTTAAAAAAGAGACTGGTGGTGTTTGAAGATTTAGAGTGAATATGTGATAAGTTTCGTCCTAGGATTTTTGTCTGTGCAGAAAAAAAATCGATTTTTTTGGACACTGGACATTTGCCGCATAGAAATATTACTCTAAAATTTTAGCTCACCCAGAATAACCCAGGCTGGCTTGTTGAAGCAGAATAAAAAGGTTTGTTAAAAGACAGAGTGTGTAAAATTTTTTCAAAGGTAAAGTCTGTGAGCCACTGATGGTCCTGCGGACTATTTGGAGGTCCTGATGGTTTACGTCTATAATAATGAGTTTGACCACGGAGGCGTCTTTACTGCCTGCCACTACTCTGACAGCCCAGATGCTCCGGACCTAGTGTTGTGTCGCAGTGCTTAGGCTATTTCTACTCCTCTAGTGTCTGGCTAGACAGACATTTAAGGCCAAAGACCCCAATTTAATCACCAGAACTCATGTTTAAAAAGAACCAAGCTTGGTGGCACATTACTTGTAAACTCATCCCTTGGGGCTCGTGGCCACCCTTGAAGCTCAGTCTACTTAGCTAGCTCCAGGTCACTGAGAGACCTTGTCTCTAAAGTCGAAAGTAGATAGTGTCTGAGGTTGTCTTCTGTTTTCCACACACATATTTGCATGTGTGTATGTGCCCCAAAGCATTACATACACGCCTGCACACACACGAACTCATCCACGTGAGAACAGACACAAGGACTGTATGTCGTCTGCTCATTGGGGCTCTCTGAAGGAGTCTCCACCATTTTGACCTCTGCTTCTTGAGAATCCACAGCTTGTGGGGCCTCGTCTGGTTGGTGAGATCCATCTTCTCTGGCCCTACTTAGTTGCAAGAGCGTCTTTGGGTTTTATGTTTTGTAGCTGGGGAGGCAGGAGATTGGTAACTATGTAATGTCTTCAAGACATGGGGAGGTTTTAACATTTAAGCCTCAGCAAGTTAGGGTAGCTGCAGTAGTGATGCGCGAGGACAGGCAGAGTTAAGGGGACATGGGTGCGGGACTCCTGGGTACAGTGACGATTCCCATGAATCTCACACCTCCCAGAGGGTGTCCCCATTTGGCATACTCTTGAGGGTATATGTCTCACTTAGTGGCCTCTCCTGGGGCTTTATCAGCTGCCCTGGGGTAGCTCAGCTCTCCTTTCCCGAAGCTTGCTCCGAGCTGGGGGAAGAGCAGAGAGACAGACTGCTCATTTTCGCTTTCAGTGGACACACACCACGAATGCTAAGGGGAGACCGAAGCCCATTATTATCATTATTCTTATTTGTTGCTCTTGCATATAAATATGCCCAAGGTTTCCAAGACTCCGTGATGTATTTAGCTAATGCATATGTTGTTATAATGTACTAGTGTGTTCGTTTCTCGGATTAGTCTGTGAAAGAAAAATGAAGTAATGATAGCTCCTTCAAGAAGTCGGATAACGGATACTGGCTGATGGAGCAGATACTCTGCAGCTTGATAAGCTCATAGGACAGTGGGGCTTTTGTTACTGCCATCTGAGAAATGGAAATAGCCCCAGACAGTAAATCATGCATGTGAGTCTAGGAGAGGAACTGCAGTAACCACAGAAGGAGGTGGGGATGGACCTCCTCAGAGCTGCTGAGCTCCGAATTTGGGAAAGACTTCAGAGGCTAAGGTCCTAGCACTGGTCAAAAGAAGCAAAATACAGTAATAGCAATGAATAATCACTTAGTACTTGCCTCCTTGTGTATGCTTGTGTGGGTGGGTGGGGGGTGTGTGTGGGTGTGGGGGGGTGTGGGTGTGGGGGTGTGTGTGACAGAGGTAAATGTCAGGCGTCTGCTTCAATCTCTCTCCAGTTTAGTCTTTCTTGTTTCCTTGCTTCCTTTTTTTAATGATTTATTTATTTATTATATGCAAGTACACTGTAGTGTACATTGGAAGTACATTATATGTAAGTACACTGAAAACGCTGTCTTCAGACACACCAGAAGAGGGCACCCAATCTCATTACAGATGGTTATGAGCCACCATGTGGTTGTTGAGATTTGAACTCAGGACCTCCAGAAGAGCAGTCAGTGCTCTTAACCGCTGAGCCATCTCTCCAGCCCCACTTCCTTGCTTTCTTGCTTCCTTGCTTTCTTTTTTTTTTTTTAAAGATTTATTTATTATAAGTACACTGTAGCTGTCTTCAGACACACCAGAAGAGGGCATCAGATCTTATTATGGGTGGTTGTGAGCCACCATGTGGTTGCTGGGATTTGAACTCATGACCTTCAGAAGAGCAATCGGTGCTCTTACCTGCTGAGCCATCTCTCCAGCCCCAACTTCCTTGCTTTCTTTCTTGCGTTTTGCTTTTGTTTATCCAAACTGGGTCTCTCTGGCTGGCCCTGACTGGCCTGGGATTTGTAGACCAGGCTGGTCTCGAATTTGCAGAGATCCGTCTGCCTCTGCCTTCCAAGTGCACATGGGGACGAGCTAAGCAGAAAGCGGAGTAGTTACTTTAGTTAAGGTCTGCGCTTCACAGCGCAGATCTACCAAGTACACAGAAACGCAGAGGACATTTTGGTTGAGGCCGAGAGTGCCTTGTATTATGGATACTGGGTTGTGCTTCAGCCTCAGGGTATCGTGGACATGAGGCCCCTGTCATGATTTGATAAGTAGCTTCAAGGGCTCACAGTAGGCCATTGATATTCAAGGATGTAATACTCTTCCTTTCATGTATTAAAAAATGGCCATGGATGACTATAGCAGGCATTCAGCTGTAATATTGCTGATGCACCAATGGGAAATACTTGTACCAGAGTAAGTCACTCAGCTAGCAAGGGAACCTCGCTGGCTGCCAGCAGCTCATGTCACGGAATGGGGTTCTCGGAAGGGTGGAGGACGGATGACTTAGGACAAAGCAGTTTACACTTCTTCCATCTTTGTTCCCTACCTTATCCTCGCCTTAGGATGGCTAAACCAGTAGTAGGCCCGCTTTATGTTTCCCAAATGGCTGCCTGTTCCTCTCTTTACCAGAGTGGGCGGAGCTTATTTGCAGGCCTCTTCCTGACTGGTAGGACTTGTCTGTGGCTAGAGAGATTGACGCCCTCTTCTAAGTGCATTTCCTAGGTGAGCTCCACCTTGTCTATTAGTCAAGAACCACAGTGTGATCATGCTCCTATTGCCAGTTCCCAACAGTCAACCATTGCTTCATGGCCCCAAGCTTGCCTTTGCAAGACTCTGCAGAAAAACGATGCAGAGAGCCTCGCCCAGGAGATTGCTGTTTCCTGGGAAGTCTTTTGTTGTTCACCTAAGCAACTGGTAAGGAAATTGGTGGACTCTATTCAGTGCTTCTCACCAAAGCTAATTACATCTTGATGTGGGGAGATGATGTTGCTACTGCTCAGAACCCCTTCAGTTCTAAGGCAGATCCCAGACAAATGTCCACAAATCCTCTCTCCTCTCCCAGGCATCTTCTTCCACCCAGCCTACCTCCACCGTGACTCGCTCTCCAGAGTGAGAAACTGACGGGTCTCAGAGCCAGGACTCAGCTGGGCTGGGCCCTTAGGGACCTTCAGATAGGTGTCAGTACTAGGGGGCCCCTAAGCCCTGCCAAAATCACTTGGCTACAGCCCCAAGATAATATTTGAAGCCCCCGTGCTTGGAAAGTGTCAAAGTATTAGGTCCTCTTCCCCTCTCCAGTTACCTTCCCTAGGCACAGCCAACGCTTGACATCTTTTTATCAGATGAGCTTGGCACCGCCAGGAAAGGCTCCTCGCGCCAATGTGGCAGCAGCCACAGCCCCTCAGCTTGTTAGACTGAAAGAATGTGCCGTTTTAATTAATGATATGTAAATATCCTTGAATGGGCCGCATTTGCATATTAAGAGAGATTTGCGGAATCTGCGGAGTAATATATTTTAATTAAGGATTAATTAAAAATAATGGGAATTTCATTTCGCCTGGCAGAATCCGTTTAGATTTTAGCACACGTCTGCTTGGGAGTCTGGTAGGAAGGCCCTGTGTTACGATTCCCGCAGATGAGAGAGGCACTCCTGTGTTTATCATCCTGGAGCCCCTGCTCTGGGGAGCAAGGGGAATGTAAAGGGGTAAAATGTTCCTCTCGCCTCACCATCACCCACCCCTCATCTTCCCTCCTCTTTGTGATTTTAGGGCTGTTTTGGTATTCTTTATGGTGAAGTAAGTAAATGGCTCTGAGACACGGAACACTAGTTGTGTTGGCAATTATGTTAATGGGATGCTATTAGGCTATGATTCTATATGAGCAATTGGGGAGAAGAAATGCCTTACTGAGAGAGACTGATACAACAGACGTCTGTCTTATTGATATAGCTCCAATGGTGCTTTCTGCATAATTACACTCGGCCACTTTCTTAGGTGGGGGGAGAGGCCGCTGCATTAGGAGTTAGGAGGGAGAGAGTTGGGGTAAGGGTTCCCCCCTCCTCCAATAAATTTCGGGGGTGGGGCAGACTTTCCCAACTGTTCTGGGTATTGCAGGTGAGCAAATGTTATTCCTTAGAAAGACTAGTCTCTTCATTTTCCTCTGTCTGCTTCCTGGAAGTTGTCTCAAAGTTCCGGCACCAACAGTTCTGTCCAGAAGTTCTCGAAGATTTGCACTTGATCTGTTTTTCTATCCCCTAGCCCCATTTCCTTTCTCGGGTTTATTCAACAAACCCACATGTTCTTAGGAAGTTCACTGTCTTATACATTGCCCCAAACCCATGTTCAAGCCTCCTAGGACCTCTAGTCTCTCTACTTGGTTTGCGTGTATGCCCACTCAGGGCTTGTTCCAGGGATTCACCATCTCCTACCATTAGTGTACTGTTGGCTGCTTCCCCCTTCAGTTATAGCTTTATGTATTAAGTGGGTATACCTATACCTATACCTATACCTATACCTATACCTATACCTATAC